>JAMKCH010067150.1:0-70609 GCA_023653785.1 Ophioderma brevispina
CCAATAAAAATCATGAATTTCTGTGGACGTATTTCAAAAAATAGATTACACAACGCGTTGTGCGGCAATACGTTATGACCCTTATGGCTTCACAACGCAGTTGCAAGCCATTCCACAGCGCGTTGCAAGCTTCACAAACGCGTTGCAAATTACAACGCGTGTGAAGGCAATAAGGGTCATAAGGTATTGCCGCCTACGCGTTGTTGAAGGTTTGCAAACGCGTTTGTGAAGGTCGCAACGCGTTTGGGTGAGATTTATATTTTTGCAATACGTACGGTATTCATGATTTGATGGGCAGGACGACACCGCAACGGGGGCCGGGGGTTGCAACATTCCGGCAACGCGTTGTGAACTTTATCACAAACACGAGGTGATAGGGCATTAGTTAGTCCCTTATGGTTTGTGTGTTTAACTTAGCAACGCGTTGCGAAGCTTGCAACGCGATGTGAGCTCGGCAAGCGTTATGTGAAGGTTTGAACGCGTGGAAAGTATCTAGAAACGCGTTGTGGGTGAAGTTAACTACTTTTTTTTTGACTTCGGTCCCCCTGAAATTTTTTTTTTGCCTGCTTCTGCTTTTGGGCGCTCTCCCCCTGCCCCCCGGTCCGGTACGCTAGAGAGGAATGGGTATGAGGGATGACCGCGTGGTAGGCGGGGGCCGCACACAGAGTTGGCGAAATGTCGCAACGCGTTACTAATTTCTCGCAACGCGGTGCAGCAATACGTTCTGGCCCGTTATGGCTTGCCATAGACGGGGCGGGAGTTTCCTCTCCCAATTATGATCGACTCTCTGGTCTTCCCCCTTCCTTCTAATATTAATTGCAAGTACCCTGATGCTCATAAAGTGCCCTAAAAATATTTTTACCAAATGTTTTATCGAAATCAGCGACCTTGGCTTGTTTTGTACATTCCCGTCGGAGTGCAAGTCGGCGTATTGACAATGCGGTTGACGAGGCATTAGGCCTCGGGGACCTCTGCGTCTGTTTTTGTTGTAAAGGTAAAACAACCAACTCTGAAAAAATGGGATCCTTGCACCACCGGCTTGGGGCAGGGAAAAGACACAAACAAAGTATGCTCCCAACAAAGGCTATTGTTACCGTAATTGAAAATTATGCATGGATTCCCTTTCACCGGGGGTAGTGGGAACTCTTAAGGGAGGGGTTGGTATGGGGTCTGAAGCAGTGAACTTTAAGTGATTTTTCTTAATTTTTCCTAACTATGGTATATTACATGTTACACATCAATTGTCAGCCCATGTCAGAAAGTTTTAAAAATTCAATGTCAATTTTCCTCTGGTTGCCTGGTAACACGTAAGTAAGGCCTCTGATTGGCTTGAAACACTATAACCGAATGTAACTAAATAACTAAAAACAAGTACTGGGACCGACGAAACTTGGGGTGGCTGTGCAGGGGGTAAAATTACGCGTGAACCCTGAGCCGGGATTTTGATTACCGTTTGCCGTGGCAAACGGCAATCGACCAATAACATTTAATTTCATGGCGTAATTTGAAGTTGGAAAACATTTGGGAAAATCGGGCTTCATTGGTTCACTAGCCCTATATGTGCAGCCCCATAGTGTGCCAAAAATGTGCATGTGTACATAGCAGTAGCGTGCTCTAGTTACGTTCGTTTTTCGTTTGGTTGTTTGCGGATTTTAACGAAACGAGTTATCGACCTCGAAACATTTAGACAAAAATTGGAGGGCGGTTTGATTGACTATGATTATCATAATTATAATCATTGTAAACATTATCAAGAATTAAAAGCAACCTTTAAATAATTTTAAATGTTATAATTTTAAAAATTAAGTTTCTTAAACCTATCGCAGGGTGGAAAAACATTACAAAATACAATTAAAAAATAACTACTGTACTTTAATTTATCGTAAAATTATGGACAAAACTAATACGAGTATTTATTTATTCGACTTAGCCAAAATAAATGCGTTAAAATGGAGTATTAAATAATATCTTTTCTAAATATCTTAAAATAACCATTTAATTTTTCAACATGATAAAGTATAGGAGACTATGCGTTTTTGGCAAATTCCGCGTTACAATGCTTCCTTTGATTCAGCCATACTCTCGGAACCGAATGTCCCGAGTTGCGATCGAACAATAAAATGCATTTTGTAGATTACAATTTACACAATTAAGCCATTTCATATCTCATTTTCTAAATGGAACAATTTTGTTAACCAAAGTTCAGAACTCCCACCCCCCCCCTTAAGTAATATCATCTACTCTAACTAATGATTACTGAGGCGTTCAAATTGAACTACTTTTTTAGATTGGTCTAAAACAATTCCCACCTGATGAGAACAGTGAAATAATGTAATGGCTTCCATAATTTTGACTTAATTTTTCAAAGACGGGATGAATGCACACGATGTTCGGCGATTGTTCACGTAATGCGGATTGTACGCGATAGCACCTGGATCTTTCAGCTGAGTTGCATGTCTGGATAAGCGGTGATGGCGTGAACACTTGCACGATAAGTGAATCGTGAATAAAATTAAACTCCACTTCTGTATCCACACTTAATACCTAATACAATTGATAAGTTAAAACAGTATCATGCTATCAAATTAAAAACAGCGTTCACCGACCGCATGTGTTTTTCTGCATGAATGGATGTGAATGGGGGCCAAAAGTCATAATGAGGTCACCAGCCGTGGGCCAATACAACCGGGACGAATGATATCCAAGTGTGATTAAAATCGATCGCAATACTGTGAAAACCCAAACAATTGATAACTCTGACCCTTTTTTGTCCATGACCTCTAATTACCTTTGACCACACTCGTGCGAAAGGTAAACTGGTGGCACTACCCAAGGTCAAAGCAGAGGTGCTTCAATGTGGTATAATCTTTCAAAAAACCCCATGTCACGCAAAAATTTTCAGATATGAAATGTTACACTTTTAAATCTACTATTGTGTGTTTTGATCTTTTTTTTATGCTTTGCTGTTTTAATTTATTGCAGTTCCAATGATACTTGCTGTGTATCTTTTTCCTTCTTGTTATGTATTTTAAGGCACCTTGATTGAAAATCTTATTTATGCTGTTCTAATTATCTGTTTTTCCAGTCATTAATTTTATCACATAACCCCCATTGTTTGTACATACAGTAGAAATGTTTTATTAATTTTTCAACATTGTAATTTTAATGTCTAATCAGGGACTCATGGGAGACCAGTTTGTATAACTGATTTGAGTTACCCTGAATAAATAAAGTTTTAACTACTACTACTACCATTTAGCAGGCAAGTGCCTTGAAAATGTGTGCATGTACGTTGAAACAGTGAGCAATCATCTTTAGGTTTTAACGTTGGGGTTAAAATATTTACCAAGATAGACACACATACAGACAAACACAAAGACAAACACCTCCAAAGCAATCCCTATGTTTCCCTCTTAACAACGACACGGCAATACAGAAGGCAGAAAGCTTTAACAGGTATTTGTTTTTAGTGGACACTGTTGAGAGATATTGGAGGGTTATTTGCTCCTTTCTAAGAGACCCTGTCTTCTAGAATAGATTTTAATCATTGCAAGCAAGCTGCACTGATTCGAAGTTATATTTAACTGCATATGATGATGCCACTAGATCGTTTATTCCCTTTATCCACTATATTCTGGAGTTTGGTTTCCTCAATTTAACTTCAACGAGTAAGTGGAACATTCAATTAGTTATAAGCACACCAACTACCAAAATAATTAACTGAAAGCAAATCATCTGTAAATTTGAGCTGATTTCATTAGATCTGAACAACCTATTCGCCATATCTGTTTCCACGAGTTTAAACCAATGACGTAATAGAGGAAAGGACCAAAGAGGTTCTATATAGATAGAGAGCAAAACGTTAAGTAATCTTTATAAATTCACCGTCTCGCATGTTTTGCCGACCACAAGAAAACCTAGAGTACCACCAAGAGAAAGCAATGGCTCCTCCGCTTCTTCCACATACTTTGGGTGCCGCCTTGCATATACTAATCGGTAGATACAAATTAATGTATGTGTTAGAGTGGCCAGGGTAAAATAGTGTACTTGATCTTGTGCCTCAGATACTCTTTTTTCTCATAATGGCAATGCGCGCTTAGAGGTGAAACGAGTATCAATTGAGGCGGTTTATTTAAATTCACGACGACCGTATGTTCCTTTCATTCGTTTGTGGCCATGGGTAGGAAAATATTTACCACCCATAGCACCCACTTCCAACAACTGATATTTGGTCGGATTGTTTGTATCGATTGACATTATGTGTGTATACAAGGACCCAAACTGATAATTATTCCGTGCCATATTCAAAATGTCCAGCGCCCAGCACGTACGACTGGTTTGAATGCGTTTCACCCCTTGGGAAAAAATAAAATAAAAAAAAAAAAAAAATCAAAAAAAAAAAATCAAATCTTGGGAAGGACCAACAACACACTATTTCAAAGACCCTATCACTTTGCCGCCTTTTGTTTATTAAATCCCCATTTACCGGCCTAAGATAATGCGATAATCACCCTCTCAGGAGGAGCGCTGACTGGCCTCGCTTGAAATTTTCTTCTTTATTGAACATCCAATTCCTATAAATTTGGTACCTACAGTATAAGCTTAGAATTTATTAACTGTACTCTTCCTTGGTATCAAATATGTAGAAACTAAACATGCCGTCACATTACTTCATAAGGTAATAAAGTTTAAAAATACTCTATATTAAGAAACATTGAATTTTGCAAATTTACTGGCTCAAAAATAATATTGTAACACTTAAACCTTTTCATCATGAGAACATTATTACGTCCATTTATGACATGTTAGTATTTGGTACTCATTGTTGGTATCAATGGAAAAGCGGATGACCTGGCTATCTATTCACTAAAATCAGGTGCCTGTGGTATTCCTGTGTCGTACGGGGCGTGTTGGTATTTCCCTCCTTAAAGGGGGGGGGGGGGGCAGTGTCGTACTTTCTGTTCTTTTTGACATTGGGGGATGGTTGATGAGAACTTTCTGGAATGAAACGGGGTTTGCTGAGATCAATTACTAGCACATTTGCGCGCGAAAGGACCTAAAAATTTTGCCTTTTAGAAAGCTAAATCATTAATAAATTGTAATTTGAACAAAGTTGCGCGCAAAAAAACGCGCGGATTTTACACCATTTTTAAACTATTATGGTAAATATAAGGTGATTTTGGGTCAAAACACTGGGAATGGGGCATTCACATTGGGGGGATGATCGTATTGACCATGACCATCCCCCCTCATCAAAATTTGGGGGGGATATATCCCCACCCCATCCCCCCGGATTTAACTCTATGGGGGGATTGCCACACCCTATCCATCACTTTGGGGGTCACCACACCCTTTACCTTTCCTAAACCCCGGGAGTGTTTTTAATGGGGGAGGGGGCATGAAACGGAGCATAAAATGTCATTGGTTAATTACATTCAATTTGACACCGTTTTTTGGTTGGGCGAAAAGAATAGAAGAGACGGTAACAACCCCCCCCCCCCTTCGGAAGCTAGGGTTTAATTATTTATAATATATACATTTAATTAGGTCTAAAGTCTGACTTATCATCATATTTCAGATGAAACTGGACATTGGAATCAGTTTTTCGACATGGTAGCGTCTAGCAACATCCAAGCGGTAAACAAATTCACATACACCGGAAAGTTAAAATCTTACAATTTTTGGGTTTTTTCGATGTACAATTACACGTGTTGGGCGCGCTTGGGCACCAGTTCAAGAAGTTATACATTGTTACAAGGTACATTGACACTATTCATAACAAACATACACCGTTTCTTCTTTTCTTCAAGAGTCTGAAGTGAATGGACTTTTCCAAAGTTATTTTCACAAGATTTTTAACATTCACGGGTCACAAAATCACCAAATGCAAGCTTATTTTCTACACTCGTGAGCTCCACAAAGGAATGACAGGATTTTGATGGGGTTTTCGGTATTTTCTCTGAAAAAAATTCTCCTCTATTTGATTTCAACAACTTGCCAAAAAAAAATGAAAAATTGAATGTACTATGCCCTTGTCCAAAACTCCTACAGTCGGGGTCACACACATCCGGTCAAATTACACGTTTTGTGGACAGCTTTCCACATAGTCCACTGCAAGCTACCGCGGGCAAAGGATATAGATCACAACGGTCTCGGTTGTATGGCACATGGCATACACATCGAGTGCCTAGCTTTTGTCTAGATGAATGGGGAATCGAATTAGGTAATTGTGTTTTTCGTCGCGTTGTCGTCCTCTCTCTATTATGTCCATGGTTTAACTTAATACCACGTGAAGAAGTTTCATAATCTCAAACCCGGCTTGACATTAATTCCAAAATAGTTTCCAAAATAAACAAATGGCGGTGATTGTAAATAATTCATTATAGCACTAACACGGAAGGGAACATATGATATTTCCAGAGACAATAATGTGTGTTGAACCTATTCGAAGTTAATATGGCAAGTGGTTTTAATTTTATTTCCTTATGAATTATGACGAAATGCCACAAGATACGATAATTTGCCGATGGACAATGCCGACTTTGTCCGATACCGCGGAATCCTTTACATGTACCATGTAGGTCAGATTACCGGTGATGTGTCACTTGCACGAGTAAGTAACATACGAAAACTTTCATGATTCAAACTGTTCTCTTTTACAAACATATATATTCTCAGAAACAATATTACGTGTTCAAACATTTTGATACTTATATGCAAGATTCTATTTAATTTTTGCCTAATGAATAAATGATGAATGTACACTGGAAACTGATAATTGTGATGGCAATGCCGACTGCGTCGATACCAATGGATCATCTTTAGATGTACCATGCAGACCGGGATCCACCGGTGACGGTGTTACTTTCAGTAAGTAAATGGGGCATCTTATTATTCTATATTATTATTATAAAAGCACTACCTTCATATCATTGCATCAGACATCAGATGACAAAAGGACACTGTAGTAATTATCATATACCGCAAATGCTAATCAACTCTACCTAAGATTAAAAGGCAAAATGTTTTCACTTAAGAATTCCACATATTTCTCTCAATAGGTTAAGGGGTGTGACGCAATTCACACCCATGGACTGAATTAACTGTATGAAATATGCCGACTGATAATCGAATCCGATGGATTTCTACTGTTTCTGCAGATCGGGATTCACTGGTGATGGTGTTACATGCATGAGTAAGCTCCTCAATATGACGTAAATATTCAAAGCAGCTAACGGAAAGCAGCTAATTCAGAACGGCTCTTTAATTACGTGGCAAAAATCTTTGTAGAAACCTTATTTATTTAGTATAGTTGAAATTGACTTGCAACTAATTTTTCTTTCAACTTATTGAAGATAACGACGACTGCAAAAACAGCGGGGTTATAGACCGAAAGGGCTTATCATAATGACAAACATATAATTTGAAGAATAAGTTTTTTACTTCTAGTGTGGCCTATTCAGTGACTTCGACGGGGACCATAATTAAGTAATTTGTGGACGACCATTTGGCAATGTTGCAACTGTTGCCTTATGGAATACAGCAGATCATCGATAGCTTGCCTTCATTTCTTGGATTCCACTTTACCCTGATTGTTGGACCTCACATGAATTGCAATTAGAGATTGAGCAGGTTTACGCTACAAGATGTGTTGCATTTCGTCAACATTAACACTTTAACGTACATAAGGAGGGGTCAATGTGGACCCATGATTTTGTTTTTCGAACATCCCGTGTTAACGCAACAATATTTTTGGCAAATTTTCTGGTAATTGCCAAACTTTCAGTTGCGCAACTTTTGACGAAAAACACATTGAAATCCTACACCGCGTTTCCTAAAAAATAGCTTCTGAAGCCTTGGCCCCCTTGGATTCCCTTATGCAGCAATACTGCATACTCCTTACGACCCTAGAGGGAAAATGACTACGAACCTGACGATCACCCCCAAAAGGGGTCGTGTTAGATCTAGGAGCAATTTCACCCTAAACACAAGGCAAAGAGTCCGTGATTTTTGAAAAGTGGGAAAATGGCATTTAGGGGTGTAACCCTCGTCCGACCTGGGGGGTTACCATCCCCCACCGACCCTAACGGATGATCCCCTCTTGCACAAGAACGCAAACGAATATGATCTAAAGCTTTTATGTAATTGTAATTTCATCCTTTGCGGTAATTTTTGCGGGAAAAAATGAAGGTACCATCTTCAGGGAGGTCAGGGTGTCCCGTCAAAGTCGGAGGTAGTGGTGTTTGTCACCTTTCTATACTTTACTGTGTAAGATGCCAAAATTGCACTTTATGTTACGTATAACGCTACTGTATTTTCTTATTATTTAGATTAATAACATGTGTATGCTTACTTTTGCACCCATCATTGCCAAATAAATACCAATTTTGCTTGCATGAATGGCAAAAACGGTCGAAAAACCCCTGGTTTTGGCGATTTGCTTACAAATTTGCTTAAAAATAAGCTCTGAGTTATGACGTCACTATGACGTCATGTTGTTAAAACTTGATATGTTTGTACTTGATTTGAAGAAAGGACATAATGTAGCTACACACTGATACCAAACAAGGTGATATTTGTCGCTTAATTACGAAAAATCAGGGGGTGGTACGTGAACGTAGTACAAAAATCCTTGGTTGGACGAGGGTTAAGAGATATAGGTGACCTGTGACCTTTGTTAGTTACTCTTGCATGTTGACTTATGTTACTATCAAAAAGAAATGATAATTCAAATTAATATTTCACTATTTTTCCACCATGTTGTCCTATGACCCTTCACAAGTGATGTGATATGGTATAAGTTTCGATCGAAAATTCTTTCGGAAAAGTTGTTTTCCTAAGATGGTTTCATGGACCTTTCCGCACTAACGGGAGTGAAAACACCTTGTTCACTGAATTGTTCAGACAAAGATAAAGGACAACATAATTTTTATGATGTTATTATTAGCGTATATTTAACTGTGTGCAAGATTAAAAATAATCTTTATAATTACATTAAAATAAGGATACAAAATATATTAAAGGGAAGTGTGTTCAGTGCAAACCCTTGTAGAAAAGTAGTTTAAAACACCTCCACCTTACCGATATTTGGTTTAAATGATGACCAAATAAAAGGCAATATACGTGGCACCAATTGTCTCTCGGACCGCGAGACCATCTTGTTAAACTAAGAATAAGCAAACAGAGAAATGGTTCTTGTTTCTGGAAATTTTACATATTTATTAAATGAAGAAAAATACAAGCTACAAGTACAACAAGTACAAAAGTACAATGTTGAAACCTAGGAATTGCGTAAGATTAGAATAATGATTTTACAGTTATTGTAAAAACTCCTTAAAGAGAAATATTGAAATGGAACAGTTACAAAAACACATACTCTGGAAGAACAAGGGGAAATCAATAGATCGGATCAAAAATGAATAATTACGTAGATGCTAAATAAAAAAACGACGAAGGTAAACGACAAAGGTAAACCCAAGTATAATTCTGTTTTGGCCTCGGAAAAAACAAAAACGGATTAAAATATTCAAGATTAGAACTGAAACCCAGATAAGGTAAAACTGTAACCAAACTAGACCAAATATTAAACAAAATGTTTAGTTTTATAGAGAAATAACTTGTTGTACTTCTTTAAATGGCTGGAATTCAACGTTGTCTTTACTCTGTCTTACTTTTCATAAGAGGCAATTTGAAGGTAATAAGTAATGGCTTGAATATTTTCCTCTCATTTATCAAAGACGTTGATGAATGTACAGATGGTTCTGCTAATTGTCATGCGAATGCAGATTGTGCCGATACTGATGGATCTTTCACCTGTATTTGCATGTCTGGATACAACGGCGATGGTATAACTACGTGCACGAGTAAGTGGACTGAACACTAATTATACTCTGTTTTGTATCTATGATTAGAAATGCACTTTGAAAGTAATATGTAATGGCTGTAATATTTTGTTCCAATTTCCAAAGACGTTGACGAATGCACAGATGGTTCTGCTAATTGTCACGCGAATGCGGATTGTACAGATAGCCCTGGATCTTTCAGCTGTAGTTGCGTGTCTGGATACAACGGCGATGGCGTGAACACTTGCACGAGTAAGTGATCTGAGAACAAATTTAAACTTCATTTCTGTATTCACGTTTCAATTTAATTGATGAGTTAAACATTATAATGTTATCACTGTTAACGTCAACACCAACCATAGTTGTCAAAAAGGTAACAAATGAGAGCTAATGACAAGGATTTTCAATTCGATAAGTTTTTTTAAAAAATAAAATACACACTGTTCACGAAAGCATGTGGCGTCTGCGTTCCTGTTTGTGAATGGGTGGACTAAAGGTCTTATGCGGTCACCAGCACGTGGGGCACTACCCATGGGACTAATGTCCAGTGTCCATGAAAATCAATCGGCATATGTGAAAACACCAATGATTTGAGAATTTTGGACCCATACCTCTAATAACCTCTCGATGACTCTGACCCTACTCTTGAGAGGGTACTGTGGGGCCATTACCCAAGAACCATTAATATTTGTGCAAGAAATGTGTGGCTTTATTTTGAAACCCGTGGGCAATTATGTTTAGGGTTAACATTTGGGTTAACATATTTAACACAGATAGACTAGTCTGGTGCTCGGCCCAAAGAACCTTGCATGTGACCTTGCGCAAGAGTCCACACAAAATATTTTGATGGTTTCTAGGCAAGAATTGAGCCTAACTGAATCTAAATCTGGATGATGCCACTATTGGCTCCGTGAAAGCATTTTTTGAGATAGGTAGTGGTTACAATTAACAGGTAAAATTTGTAAATGCTTCATACTGGGTTAATAGGTGTATAGTCATGTTCCTCTGGTCCGATGGATAAAAAAAAGGTATAGTTCGCTATATCTAGGAAATTTACTTTTAACCAAATCAAGTCTAAAATGGTTCCAGGTCATCCTGGGGTAAACAATTTAGAATGCACAGATTCTTTTCAAATGGCTCAAATGCTTTCATTCTGTTTGATATTAAGTCAAATATACGGTTTACAACACCCTTTTGGTTGACATTTGTGGTATAAATAAGGGGGAAATAATGGAGAAGGTCCGCAGGGTCTATGGGGGTTAATCGTTTTAGTCTCTGTTAGATACCCTAGCAATGATTGACATGAGGTAAATGTTTTATTTTCTGTTTTAACATTCCATACGAAGAAGGGAAAGCAAAACTAGATATGCACTACCCGCTTTTACCCCCGCCCTTTACCCGCCCTCGGATCGTTTTGTAACTATTTAATCCATGATGACCTGAACAATTTTTGGTCTTAGTGTTAAACCACAATGTTGCCGGTATCGGCAAAACTATACATTTTTTTAAACCTTAGGACAAGATAAACACCTCTATACATATTTCAAATCCACATGAAACATTTACATTTTACCCCTGTTAATTACCCCCTTCCCTATCTCACAATGCCCAATGATGCAAAGTGGCCTCATCCAGATTTGGAATCAGCCGTGTCAATGTTGCCTAGAAACCAGCAAAACACTTTGTGTGGACGCTTGCGCAAAGTCATATGGGTCGAGCACCGGACTAGACACACATATTTGATGTTTTTGTTACAGTCCTTCAAAACTTTTAAAATATTGTAAGATTTTAATGAAAGAGATATTCAATTTAAATTTAGCATAGTTATAGGACACATAACTTGGGATATATGGGCTGAGGAAAAAGTGTGCTGCAGGCCAATTGATTACGAGATGCATTAAAGAAACAACATGGGGGTTCGAGAAAAGAACCCCTTAACTTACTGCATAAGGGGGGCTCCTAGGGGCCCCAATTTTTGTTTTTGTTTCGGCCGGCGTTTTTTAACGCCGCAAATATATTTTGGTAAATAATTTTTTGTCATTGGTCTAACTTTATTTGCGCTTGCATTGGTGCAAAAAATTCAAATCCATCGCGTCGTGTTTGCGTTATTAGCATGGGTCCCTAGGAGCCCCCCTTATGCCCTAACTGAAGTGCCCATGACAAAATGAAAAATGTTAATAGAGTTACTGTGATTATGATTTTACTAATGCATAACCTAGTGACATAAACAGAGTAAATAATTAATCAAAAAATTCTTGGAAAGTATAGTAGGCCATTGGTGCCATAATATTTGATACACAGCATATTAGGCGGTTTACTGTAGGAACCTATGGTAAATTATACAAGAAACCTAACAAAAACTATAAAATGGCATGAGACATTTCTGTGCTTAATATGGTAATATAGTTCATTCTTCAGCCAATTAACGCAATCAGCAAAAGTCTAGGTGAATCAGGCCGTAGAAAATGCAGAAGAAAGAGAAACGCATAGTGTCTTTTTCGCACATTTTGACGCAAAAAATTAAAAGTCAATAATTTTTAAAAAAAGAAAAAACCTAAAAAATTACTTTTTAAGTTTTTATTTTCTTTATGGTTGAGGTCTTTGATATACTTCTATTCATGTGGTGGATTTCGTCTAAAAATTCCTTTAGGAAAGTGGTTATATAATGGGTCCCTAGGAGCACCCACCCCTTATGCACTAACGGGAGGGCAAACCCCTTATGCAGTTTAAGTGTTAATATATCGATTTTGGACTTAAGTACTCAATTAGAGTAATGTACAGTTTTGATGGCTTAAAAATATCACAAATTTCAAAATCCAACAAGTAGACTTAACAATCTCTAACCCTCCTTACATGAGTGACTAGTAACCGGGCAGTGTGATACGGGCAATTGATTACGAGATAAATCAACAAAATCGATTTTGGACTTAAGTACTTTTTGCGCTCAAACGGAGTAATGCATTGTTTTATTGCTAAACGTCAAAGATTTTCTAAGACTCCTTAAGAGTGGTCAAAACAACAACAAACAGTAAATTTGTTATACAATTTTTCAAAATTACCGTATTTTTTTATCTTGACATCCTGTTATCTGTCTTAACTCATTAGATAATCACATTGAGTTCTACGTTGCTATGTATATCACTTTTGCTATGGGTGGACTTAAGTACTACTTTTTGCCCTCAAATTGGTGTTAGTGCCAAAATAGACTGCCCCCTAAAGTGTGTAACATTTTTTTTAAACAAAAAACATAATTACTACATTTTATGACCCCTAAGGAACTCAAAACCAGTGATAACTCAATTTGCCCAAATGTGGAGTTAAGTACTTTTGCACTCAGGTCTTCAAATGAAAGCTGAAAGTTTACACTTTCCTATCATGCTATAATCTCAATTATGCTAGTAGACGCATTTTCTTCAATTTGAAAACATAGACTCCCTTAACTACAAATGGACTGAATTGGTATTTTCATAAAGTACATGAAGATATCTAGCCGTTGAAATGAATTACAAGTTCAAGAGTATTGGGGTTTAATGAATGTGTCATTAATTATTGTAAAGTGCAGAGTAGATGGTGAGCAGTAACAGCAAATAAGCCAAAATCGACCGCAGGGGTCACGTAATTTGTCATTGGAAAGCTCTTGATTGGAATAGTTAAAGCATTCCATGTTCTTCACTTGTTAGTATCTGTTGTGGTATTATGCATTACCCAACAGCCATTTTTCATGACATTTTGCCTAAACATGGTTAGATAATTCCCAAGGGCAGGGTCAATTGCCAAAGTCCATTGCATTTCCCGATTCCTCGGTCCACATTCTTCAAAGCAATATTTACTTCGACAGGGTTTACGCATACATATAAGAGTGACATTTTATCATCCATGAACCAAATAATATGCATTTTACTTTAATCAAATGCATGTATAGAAATGGGCTCAACTGAAACGCAAGGCCAATTAACATAAAACATTTGTTCAGTTAAACCATTGTTAATGTAAGCTATTACGGTATAAAATTAGCAAACTTGTTGTAGAAATTATGAAAATTAAAGTTGGTCCACCCAGTAAATTATTTTCCTTCATAGTGTTAATTTGAAAGTAATAGGTAATGGCTTTTATATTTTGTTCCATTTTTCAAAGACATTGATGAATGTACAGATGGTTCTGCTAATTGTCATGCGAATGCAGATTGTACCGATACTGATGGGTCTTTCACCTGTAATTGCATGTCTGGTTACAACGGCGATGGCATAACAACGTGCACGAGTAAGCGATCTGAACAGTAGTTATACACTGTGTATCCATGATTAGGAATGTGCTTTGAAAGTAATATGTAATGGCTGTAATATTTTGTTCCAATTTCCAAAGACGTTGACGAATGCACAGATGGTTCTGCTAATTGTCACTTAAATGCGGATTGTACCGATAGCCCTGGATCTTTCAGCTGTAGTTGCATATCTGGATACAACGGCGATGGCGTGAACACTTTCACAATTAAGTGATGTGAAAACAAATTTAAACTCCATTTAAGACACACGGTAGTGTGTCCAAGAAGTTTTAAAAATAACGACCCAAAAACAGCAAACAAACCAAAAAATGTATTAGAACGTCAATTATACACACACCGTGAGTATATTAACAGAAACAAACTTCCTTTGTTTGACGCGTGTTTGACTAGTAAAACCACTAGGTGAGAGTATCGTTAACAATCACTTAACTGTTCGGAGTACAAATGCAGAGCACGTATTTCCACCCTCAGAAGTATATTTGACACGTTTCATGAGAAAGATATGAATTAAGAAAACGGAAACGACGACTTAGAAATGCTTTCAAACGCTAATTTATAACGATTTATTAGTGGCGAATGTGAAACTTTAAAAGATTGTCTCACAGACCTGCAGCCTTTATTACGAAATGAGTATTAGCCAAACTTAGTACATGATTTCTATTTATCTTCATGATGTGCCTTTTACTGCTAACATTGAAAATAATTGACTTCATGCAAAGAAAATGATGTTTTACGAGTTCAACATCACTAATGAACCCTCACTTACTAGCAATTCGCGTTTCCTGTTACAAGTTTCCTTAGTGGCCCAGCGATATAAGAGATGCAAATTGTTGATTTTCCTTTTGGATTGTTGTCGGTTCGGTATATTTAAATTATGCTAGTATTGTAAATCGCAGTTATGGTGGTCATTTTTAGCTTTTTGGGTATGTATCATAATTCTAACAGTAGTTGGCAATAGAAGTGTCGTGTGTTTTATCGAAAACATAACACGTAATCTTCGTAACTCTTTCTTTTCTTTTAAAATGTAAAATAACAGTTTAACCAAAACGATCAAAGCATTTTTATAATTTTATGCATTTTTAATTTGATTTTTTGTGGAAAATGCCGAAAATTGCATTAAAATTTTGAATATCTCGACAACCGAAGGAGATGTACATGTCAAAAAAAACAGCCAAACTTTTATTTTCAAAGTACAATCATTTTATATAAACTCACAATTTTGAAAGCCCATGGACTTCAAGCTCTTCATATTTTATTGTATTAGTAAAGAGCATAGACAACGAAATCAGTTATCTGAATATAATGACTGCAAAAAGCAGTCGACCTCAAATGTATAAGAATTGTTCAAGACGAATTTCACAAAACACTTTGCTGAACTGTTTGTGAATGGGGAAAAAGGTCTTATGAGATCACCAGCACGTGGAACACTACACAAGGACTAATGTATCCAAGTGTCATGAAAATCGATCGACAAATGTGAAAACACCAAGCAATTTGATAATTCTGACTCTTTTGAACCATGACCTCTAATGACTTCTAGATGACCTTTGACCCGTGGGAGAAGTACCTGTGGGGCACTGCCCATGAACAATCACATGAAAGTGCCATGAAAATATGTGCATGTTCCATAAATACAGTGGGCAATTATGTTTAGGTTAACATTTGGGTTAACATATTTACCACAGACATGACAGATAAGACACACAGACAGACACACAGATACACTACCAAAGTAATCCATACGTGCCCTCTTGCAGAAGACACAATACCGAGGAAGAAATCTATTACATGTTATTGTATTTATTTGACATTGTTGAGAGATGATATGGAGGGTTATTTACTCCTTTTCTAGAGAAGACCAATGCCTTCTAGAAATGGATGTAGCTCATTGCAAAGCAAGCTGCATTTATTCGACGGTAATTTGTATGCATATGATGAATGCTATCTGAATCGGTATTCCTGTATTCCCTTATAATTCTGGAGTAGCTTTCTATGCTCATTCAATTCAGTTGTAAGCACCCACCAAATATCCAAACAATTACCAGAAAGAGAATCATTACATTTGGAACTGATTTCATTAAATCCGTTCAATATGATAATCAATATTGGTGGAAATAATATTATAATTTATATCAGGCTTCCGAGTGGTATCTGAGATGAATAAGTGGTATTAACAAAACTTTATATTGTACAGTTTGGTAAAAGTCAGGGCAATTTTAGTGATAAATTATCGTATCCAGTGATTGCCTATCGATAATTCGCTGATACCGAGTGTTCATCGCGGCTATAACACTATTAAAACAACAATGGCTTTGTCCAGGCCCGCGAGATTCGCAAGTCTTAGCGATGAGGAATTTAACGAGCTTTTGAAGAATGGTTGGTAATTGACATTATCAAGGATACCGACTTCACATATGTAAAATGTAGCTTTCATAACAGCCCTGGTAAAGAAAATCGGGAAAGGCGATGTAAGACACCACAATTCATCGATGAGAAGACTCGCCAGTTGGATTACAACACCAAGGTTTGGGTTGAGTCAGCCCTGATATTTCGTAAGAAAAATATTGTACTCGTCTTCGACTCGTACAATATTTTTTCTAGTTCCTGCAATATATAATCGTATCATACTCAAAGCCATTCAATATTATACAATTATTTACTTAATATTATTAAAGGTTGTAATGACTTCAATATTTTGTCTCCAATTACCAAAGATATTGACGAATGTACAGACAGTTCTGCTAATTGTCACGCGAATGCTGAGTGTACCGATACCGATGGATCTTTCAGCTGTAGCTGCATGTCTGGATACAATGGCGATGGCGTAAACACGTGCACGAGTAAGTGCTCTGAACCACCTGTACTCCATTTCTGTATCCACGATTTCAATCTAATACCACTGAGAAGTTTCATATTACCACCATTGACATCAATACCCAAAATAGTTGTCAAAATAAACAACTGAGTAGGAGTTTTTAATACTGGCAATCAATACGGAAGGAAGCAATAGCATATGCTATTTATGGTTGAATATATTCGAAGCTTATATGGGAGAATTTTATTTATTTTGCTTATTGAAGATACCAACGAATGCACACTAGAAACTGATAACTGCGATGACAATGCCGACTGCGCTGATACCGATGGATCCTTCACATGTACCTGCAGATCAGGATATACCGGTAATGGTGTCACTTGCACGAGTAAGTAATATATAGTACAAGCACTTTATAGTTATAGAATTCAAAACGGTTCTATATTACGAACACTATTTTCAGAAACAATATTATGGTGTTCAACATATTTGATTCTTATATGCAAGGATTTTATTTATTTTGCCTAATGAAGATAATGATGAATGTACACTGGAAACTGATAATTGTGATGCCAATGCCGACTGCGTCGATAACGATGGATCATTTACATGTACCTGCAGACCGGGATACACCGGTGATGGTGTTACTTGCAGTAAGTAATTTCAAAATATTGTGAATAGTCAAAATGGGTACTCTTTTGCAAACAAAAATAGAGTGTATTTGGTGAGAGAATAAAGGTAATTTTATTATTATTAATACTATTATTATCATAAAAAGCATTACCTTCATTAGCATTTTCAGTAGCGTAACAAAAGGAACTGGCAAGTGATAATTATCTCTACTTATAGATTAAAGGGGCGTTTAGTGATCACAGCCTCGTCCCCCCGACTTGAGATTTGTATACCATCTGAACAATTGGCCTAAATATACTATGTGTACCCAATCATACGTGCAGATTCGATCTTCTATTAGAAAAAAATCATAATTTTGTAATTTCTGTCCGTAAACGGACAGAAGTTACAACGCAGTGGCCTATGGGCGGCGTTGCTTCTGGCATTTCGGGCCATAACACCAAAAACGCACCGTTGGGGGGGGAAAATCAACTAAAAATTTGGGAAAATAACCTTTTCTTTAAACAGTCTAGTGAATCATAAAACAAAAGAAGGTGATTAGGGTCAATAGACCTTTAGTAGGTGGAAAAAAGTTGACTTAAGAATTCGATTTATTTATAGTCAATAGATGAAGGGGGTGACGAATGCACACAGAATCTGATAAACTGCGATTTTTGGAAAATGCCGATGAATCGATGTCCGATGGTATCTACATGTTCTGCAGATCGGGGGAGGATACATGGTGATGGCGTTCATGCATGAGTAATCATCAAGAAGGCGTAATATTCAACGAAGCGAACAAGAGCAATTTATCAGAAACGGCTCCTTACTGCAAATATATTAAGTAGAAACATTAGAATTATATTCAGATTAATTATTGAAAAATGACTGTGGCAAGAATTGTGTATATTGCGTTTTCGCTTACTGAAGATAAGACGACTGCAAAAAGAATATGGCAGTGTTGCAACTGTTGCCTTATGGACACAACAGGTTATCGATAGCTTGCTTTCATTTCTTGGCTTCCACTTTACCCTGGATCCGACATGCATGGCCAATTAGCGATGAGCTAGTTACGGTACAAGGTGTGTTGCAATTAGTCCGCATGAGCAAAATAATATTAAACGATTAGATGAAGATGGTGGAAGTATGTCCGGAGGGCTATAAAAGTAACAAAAATGCCAAAAAATGCACTGTAGGATGCCTACTTATTCCTCTATTGAACCCGTTTACCCCGGTAACAGACAATGAATGTTTTAATTCAGTTAGAAGTAGGCCATATTTAGGCAGTATTCATATGACGTCAGCCACCAGGGAAATGTTGGTGGACAAGATGCCTACATTCAGGGACTACAAAATTAAGCTTGTCAATCATCCAGTTTATCGATTGCACAGGGGTCTACAGGTGGAATGATTGTAGTACAGGAATGCGTCTATCTTGTCACCAACATGGATGGCATTTGAATACGGTCTATTGATTGTAGGCAACGTTGCATTAATCGTTACCATATGAGCATGCTCAATTATGACTGGTCGTCAGTTCTGGGTAACCATCAACAACATAATCACCACGTGTAGAGGTATGGCTTAGGGGGGCACCCTTAAGTTTTTTGCGAAACGAAACGAAAACCCCATTGGTTTACACACTTAATTGATTCCGTCATGAAGCATCAACGATGCATAGGAATAAAAGCGTTTGTAAATCCAATCGGCGCGTTTCGTTTCTTTTCGCAAAAATTACAGTAGCAACCATGCCGAGTGTTATGATTTAAGGTTGACAATCTTTCATTCAGATCTGAAGCCAGGTAGAACCATTGTTTGTGTTCTCAACAATTTCCTAACAAGGAACTTACTAAACAAGAATACATTAAATCAAACTTTCTGTAACAAATACAGAGAATGGAGTGAGATTAATAGAAAAGACTGCACACTGAAAGGCAAAAAACCACTAAACGGTAGTGTGTGTCCACAATGTTTACATAAATTTAAAAACCAAAAAAAAGACAAAAAAAACAGCAAAACAACCATTAGAACGTCCAGGATACAAGCGACACACACCGTGATATCTTTAACAGAAACAAACTTCCCTTTGTTTGACCATGTGTTTGACGGAGTTTGGGGTTAATGTTGAAGCCTTCTCGGGCCCGGCCCTGTTAAAGTCACATCACCTGTTGTGGCTACAACTGATTCAAACAACTAAGTCCAAACATCGTGTTTTAAAAACACCAAAGTGTGAAATCTGAAGACCCCCTCAATTCTAAGCGGATGAGCTACTCCACAGAGGAACTTTCCTTATGGCAAGAACCAAAGTTTGTATCCTGCAGCTGAACATTGAGGGTCTCACCAATGCTAAGCGTGACATCATTCTTACAGCTCTCCAGGGGAAACAAAGTGAATATCCATCCCTCCAAGAACTCCACTGCGATTAAGAGAAGCTGCAAATCGAAGGTTTTGACCTTATTTGCTTCTTACGACAAACAAGATGGGATCGCTTCCTATGTGAAGCAAGGCATAAAGTGAGATCAACCCTGCAATCATCAATGAATCGCCGCGAATCCAGTGGATAAACTTTGAAGCAATGGAGAAACCACTTCCCAACATCTATTAAGCCCCACCAGCTGAGCAGACTTCAATCCCTTCCAGTAGTTACAGCGAGAAGCTCCTGCGTCTGCGGAGATTTCAATTGTAGAAATACAGCATGGGGATATTCCAACATACCTGACAAGAATGGCAAAGAGGCTCTTGAATGGATTGAGCACCAAGACCTCCAACTGCTGTTGATAGTAAGGAGCCACCACCTTCTATTCTAGCAGTCATGGGACATGGACCTGTACACCTCCTGTCAAACAGTTCACCAGCGACATCCGATTTCGCTGCTCCAGAACGGTCCTCCCTAGATTTCCTAGATCAGGTCATTGCCATATCCTGGTCACCAGTGGACATAAAGTTCACGATCTCCAGCCTCTACAGAAAGAGATGGAATTTCAGGAAAGTCAATGGTCAAAGTTCAAACAAACCACCAGCGAAAACTGTCATCCACGCTGCCAGACCGGCGATTCAATCTAACATCAACGATGCATATTTTGACTTATGCTCCATGCCTCCACCAAGCAGCTAAGTTCCATTCAAGAGGCAGAAGGTATCCCTACACCCCCTGTTGGGACAAGGAATGCGAAACGAGTTGGATACAAAGGCGATTGTAATACCAACTGCGATACTGAGGGAACAGCAAAGGGTAACCAGCTACTGGATCTGCTGGGCCAAAAGAGACGTACCAAATTGGAGGAGGAAGATATCCACTATCAAACTTTACCCATCAAGCCGCAAGGCCTGAACACACAATCAACAAGCTCACCGGGGGTAGCCTGTCCAGCTAGGCCAGTGTCCCTGGCTCTGCAAAATCCATCGCTTCAGTACTTGTGGCAAGACACCCCTCCACACTCCACAGGCGAAAGCCCACTCTCGTGCTGTTAATGCGGAGATTAACAGCTTCTACAAACCTCTCCACCGTCAAGCCTCATGTCCCAACATCACCTAGGATGAGATCACCGAAGCAATTAAAGTTCTAAAGAATGGGAGAGCTCCTGGCAATGACAACATCATACAGAATTCTTGAAGAATATGGCACCCGAAGCTGTGCGATGGCTCCCAATTCTTCCTCTCTACTTGCATGGGAACGTAAACTATTCCCTCCAGATGGAAGACTTCAAAAGTGTCATGCAATCCTGAGCCCAAGAAACCAGCAATTACCCCAGCGAGTTACAGACCCATCTCGCTACTATCTCAAATCTATAAGCTGCTTGAGCGACTGAATACTCGGCAGGCGGATCAATGATCCGGTCGAGGCAAAATTTACCCCGCACCCAGCTTGATTTCGAAGAGGTTAAATCAACAACTGACCAGATAGCAATACTAGTGATGACATCGAGAACAGCCTTCCCGAAGAACAGAAGTTTGGAGCGTCTTCATTGACTAACTGACGCGTACGAATACGTCCTGGCACCAGTGCTCTACCCTCATCTACTTCAAATCTTCCTGATTGCAATTGTCAAGTTCATTATCTGCTCATCCAAGACAGGATCTTTCGTTCGTCCTGGAGACAATCAAATGGCAGCGCAGTAGTAAGCGCAAACTTCGGAAATGGTGTCCCACAAGGTTCTGGCCTGGCACCCAGCTCTCTTCACACCCCACGTCTCAGATATTCCAAAGGGAGAATTGGTTCGCAGTACTTACTCCTACGCAGACGACACGGCACTTGGAATAGCTTCTGACTCCTTTGAGTCCTCAGAAACAGTGCTTCAGAAAGAAAAGACCTAATCCTGTAATAAGCCAATTTCGTCCACCGATGGCACTTGAAACTCATTAAACCCAAGACCGTTCAGCTCTGTTTTTCCACCTGGCAATCGATGCGCAAAAAGAGAACTAAAAAATCACTCTAGATGGGAAAAACTGTCACATGACCCACACCGAAGTACCGTGGCCGTCACAATGGAACGCAGCCTACTTTCAATCAACACACCAAGGCACTCGCTGCCAAGACGCAGTCTCGTGTCAACTCCTCAGAAGGCTAGCAGGAACTGGAGGGGTGCTCATTTGACACTTTGCATACATCAACTGTTGCCCTTGCATACTCTATTGCTGAATACGCTGCACCATATGGAGTCCCGCGGACCTCAAACAAGATTGATGTCGTTCTGAATGATTCAATGACTTTGTTAGTGTTGCTTTGGCAAAGCCTGTAGAATACCTCCCAATTCTGTCTGCCATAGCTCTGGCAAATTTAGGAGGAACCTTCAGACGATCAGCTCGCCAAAAATTGATGAAACTGGTAGTATATCCCACACCAACCACCCTTTGAGGATCAGAGAATTCCACGGAATCACCTTTGCTACCCCAATCCAGACACTCGCAGTCACCAGTATCCCTATCGATCATCTTGGATCAATGACAGATGGTTGAGCCAATGGTCATGCATCTACTTTGAACCTAAAGCAGTTTTGTGGGAAAGCCCATCTAGCAAGCACAAAGGCTGTGTGACCTTGATGCGAAAGCATGGGTCAACCTTAACAGAATCAGAACTGGCGATGGTCGCACAAAGAACTTCCTTCACCAGATCGGATAGTAGAACAATCACCAAACTGCGAGTGTGGAGAGCCACAAACATTGCAACATCATAAGAGAATGTGAGGTCTACAGTCCCCAAGAGGAATTCCGGGCGTGATCAACCTGGATGATGAAACTATCAGCTGGTTTAAAGACGGATCTCCACTGGGATGGACTTGCACGAAAGAAACGAACGACGAGTAAAACCACTAGGGGGGAGTATCCGATTAACGATCGCTAACTACTCGTAAATCATAGACTCACATGTATTGCAACCCTCAGAAAAATATTGGTACATTTAATGAGCAAGATATGAATTTATTTGGAAACGGCAATGACGAGTTAGAGTGCTTTCAAACGGCCATTTATACGCCATATGCTATAAGTGACACGATGTATGATGCGATGATTGAAGGAATGCATAATCACTACAGCCTATTTTCTTCCTATGGCAAAAAATGCCATCCTGAATTAGCGATAACAAGTCCCTTCCTTTCCCTGTCATCGAAGCAAAAGACATAAAATTACTAGCAAAAAAGAGATTCGGTAATTAAAAAGCTACTGCTTTGCATTTGGTATTTGTTTAACCTGATTTAGGCCTACGTTTTCGAAGAAGTTTTAAAATATACTGGAATTGGCTTAGAATCATTAATAATTTTGCTCTCGTGAATTTAATTCCTTATTACTAGATATATTTGGTTTTATTTAGATCACCACGGGTTGCTTTTGCTGTTATTATCGTTTTCTAATTGACTTACAAAAACACTGCTTTTAGTAGCTTAAATAACTTCTTAACTATTTAACATGTTCAGCACGAGATTATGTTTAAAAGTATCTATTAGTCTGTTTATGTCTTATAGATAGTAATTTTTGTGGCGTTTTATTCCTAATGTATTGTTTGTAAATCCTACCTTTAACCGTTTAATTAATCTTGGTTACCATCGTTTTGTTTAGACATAGATTTATTTATTTAAATAGTATGGTGTGCGCTTGTCCAGTAAGGACATAAATACACCAATAAAGTTTTATTAGCATTGTTGAATCATCATAATTAAGTAGATCTCCCAATTAATCTACGACATAGCATTTTATCCAAGAGCTCGATGTGTTTGATGTGTTATCGGTTTGATGTTCTTACCTTGGTTATATTATTTGAGGTATTATGATTTGTTATTGATGCTGGCGACGTGTAAACGATGATCCTAACATAGTTCACTCGCGCTTTCTATTGCTGATGCCAGTTTTTACGAGTATTTGGCGATTAGTTGCATCATGTTGGCGGGTTCGTTCTATTCCTCCTGGAATTGCGTCATACAATATACGACTAGTTCAATTTATTTTCAGAAAAATTATCGGATCACTGAGGCATCTTCAAAGCTCCGTACCTGCGTTTACATGTTTTCCAACAAAGGAGACTGGAATATTACAAATGCTGTTTTCACAATTGATATTGCTTACCTCTCTTTTACTAGGGTTCACTGAGAGAACTATCAAAATAATAATAATATGAACATTTAAATGCGCACAATCCGATAGAAAGCGCTCAAGGCGCAGACTGAGCAACCAACAGAAACAATACAGAGGAATATACAGAATAAACAAACGTAAAGTCATGCGAATACATGATATATCATAGAACAAATTTCTTAAACGTGATTATGTTAATAGGCAATGGAATAAAATGGGTTTTGAGTGGCCTAAAGACTCAATTGAGGGTGATGTACGGATATGGTAAGGAAGTGTGTTCCCACAGCCTAGGGGCAGCCACTGAGAAAGCACGACCAGGATGATTTAGGTTCAACTAACAGTCCTTTGTTGCAGAACGGAGACCGGAGCGGGAAGGGTGTAATAAAATGAAGAGTTCAGTGATATATGAGGGAGCGGTCCATGAAAGCACGGTATGTGAGAGCATCAGTTTTATGAAATCTAAAATTGGACTGGCAGCCAGTGTAAGTCAGAATTGGAGAGATATGCATAGACAGCTTTGTACGAGTGATGAGAAAGGCAGCCATGTTTGTTTGAGCTGCAGACGATGAATTTGATTGGTAGGAAGTCCATAAAGGGCCATACCAAGGTCAAAAGTGATGAAATAAATGCAATGGACCAATTGTTCAATTGCTTCAGGACTAAGGTATCTTCTTATTCTGCCCATGTTTCTGAGATGAAAGAAAAGCGGATTTGGTAATGGCTGATATTTGAGGAGCAAGGATCATTGACTGTCAATAATAACACCAGATTGCGCACTGTTTGAGGGGGCAATGGTTGAATTACCAATAGTCCGTGAGAAAACCACTAATTTTGTTGAGCATATGTCTGAACCAATAAGAACTAAAACAGTTTTATCGGCATTAAGTTTAAGGTAATGGCCGTCATCCATAGATGGATCTCTTCAACGCATGCCTCCATCCGCAAAATACAATCTTTGGCTTCCTCTTGCTGTGGATTAAAAGTGCCATAGATTTGGGTGTAATTCAGCGTGACGTGATACTGAAGTTTGTGTTTATGAATTATATCCCGGAACAGGTGAGGTGTATATTACAAACCACTGGGGCCTAACACTGTCCCGGTGGCACAGAGTAGTCAGATTAACAGTTTGTCAGAATATGACTCCCCACACGGACACATTGAGTTCTATTATTGTAGATAGGAATCACACCATCTCAGTGATGCCACACCAAAACGATGTTATGTCAGTCTGTGCAATAAAATTTGATGCTCAACGGTAGCGAAGGCCGCACTGAGATCGAGTAAGACCAGTGCAGACACTTTGCCATTGTCCATGCCCCGTAAAATATCAGTGTGAATCCGCACCAGGGCGGTTCAATACTATGGTTGACCGGATGCAGATGAAGAGGATCTTGAAAATTGGTTGAGTGATACTGACCACAAGCGAGGGGAGACGACGCGCCAATCATTTTCAAGGAAACTCAAGTTGAACAGGGTCTGTAATCTTAAAATCTTCCTTATCGAGGACCCGGATATTTGGCGAGGACGAATCTGTGCAAGCTTGAGATCCAGGCTGATACCTGATGCCTGTAGCCACATCACTCTGGTCATGAGAGCGACCCGAACGTTTTGAGAAACACCCAATTACCTGGTTGAGACACTATGTCTGAGAGCCCCATTTGTGGCCATATTTAGTGTCCCACGTGCCAAGCCTGACCGTTAGGCATGAGGCTGATGCCTGACTGTGCGAAATCTGCAACGCAAATGCCTGGGATTCGACCCATATAGTAGCGGTCCTTGGTGGACGCTACTATTGGACTGTGCAGCCGATGACTCTTGAGATGGCTGTAGCACTTGTTGGTTCACTGTTATGGCGTTCGGATGTCCTCGAGAGGGTGGCACCTCCGGGTGCAAACATACGCCCCTGAGCTGGCTACGGTTATTGCTGGATCACTGCGGTTTGGATGATGTCCCTTGAGAGCAGTGGCGGATTCAGGGTTATCAAGGAGGGGCACAAAGCAGAGCCAGAAACTGCGTATATCAAAAACACGTGAGTGGTTCACAAACTCTTACAGTGCATTGTAGCTAGGAATTAGTACACAGGACCACTGTACAACAATAACCCGGTGCATAGAGAAATCTGCCCGAATAAAGCCTGCTTGCGGATAAACACGCCAGAAATCCAACTCTCGTAGGCCCCCGCTTACCGAATCCGGATCCGACACCGGAGAGGGTGCATCATACCACCCTGGTAAGCTGTAAGCTGGTTATTATGTTCAGCGTTCCTGGAGGGTGCAACATACAAACACTGAGCTGGCTGTGCATCCTGCTAGGACACCTGATGGGACACCTGATGTTTGATTGGGTGCCAAATGTGCGTCAACCCATCCGGCTGGTAGCATAAGTACCTGTGCTGTGTTTCTTGGGATGACTGTGCCAGCTGCTGGTTACCTAATGCTAATTTCACTGATCTTTGACTGTGGGCAAGTTCTTCATCAAAAACGGGAAAGAGACAAAGATGCTGTACTTGGGCTGTGGTTGCCTGTAATGCTGACTGAACCTGCGATTGTTGGTTGCTCTACTCTGATTGCTTCTCGCTCTGCGAGATCGTCTCCCGTTGCCCTTGCCCGCTTGCTTCCTCAAGCATCTTCTGATACAAACACAACACGGAGAAATATCAGTTACTGAATCGATCACAGTGCATTGGCAGTCTAAGAGTTATTCTTTACTCTGTGCCATTTATTGAAAATGGAGCGGTCTGATTGCGTCAGGTTATGCCCATTATTCTCATATAATGGGTGCAAAAGTCATTTTCTTATTAAATCAAGATTGGAAAATTAGGTTAAAAAAAAAAAAAAAAAAAAAACAACATAGAAATAAAGGGTTTGCAGTATCATCTATGGATTCATAATGTATCCTCGGCCGGAAACTTAAAAATATTGGCTCGGCTGCGCTCGCCCATTATTCGTTTTTCCGACCTCGACACTTATTCGCCCATAAACGGAACTGCCATCACCCTTTATTTTATTCTATTACATTAAAACATTCTTGATTAATAAGAAAATGAATTCTATTATATTATATATTCTATATTATTATTATTATTTTATTGCTTTAATATTACTATTATGTTATTGATAGTATTGACATTGTCTATTATTATTATAATCGCGTTAACTGCCATTCAACAATAAGCCCATTCAATCTAAGTGCTTACTGCTATTTATGTGGTTACTTTTTAATCATTCCTATCTTCCAATATCAATTGTCCAAAAGAAAGGAAAGTGAGGTGGTAATGGAAAATATAAGTGTAATAAAAATCGAAACGAACGTGAAGTAAGGGTAAACAAGAATGAGAGAAAATCCGATTCATGAACATAAAATTCATAAAATACCATAATGTGCTCATAAAGTGGATTAAAACAAATATACAACTAATTCAAAATATATAGAAACTATCGACGAAATAACATCAAACTGAATAAAGTGGATTTTAAAAGTACATAGAAGTGAAAACCCCAACATTACATTAACCAATACCTTTAAAAAAAGGAAAAAAATGAACTATTTTATACAGAATAACAGGAGAATTGATAAATTTATCAATAGAATTGTTTTCTGTGCTTGTATATAGAAAATGCCCGCAAACATAGATGCACCCTCCTCACAAACTCATGAAGACAGCCCAGCTACTTAAAATATTGTTTACCTATTAAAAAAACAAATATTATTAGTATAATTCTTATCATTATATTATTCTACGTACTCCCCAATACCATTCCGTAACAGAAATCCATACTAAAACAATATCCTAAAATATAATAACCCTTCGCTAGGTATTAAACCAAGTCCAAAACCAGGACATACACATCCTAACGTACATTTTCCCAGCCTAATGCACATGGCGGGGAGTGTATAACAGCCCGATACCAATTGGGAACGCATCATTTAACTTGCACGCAAGTAACCCTATACATCCTACATAACTGAAAACCACATTGGTATAGCAGTCAAAACTTCCACCGACCTAAACCTGACACAATAACAATAATACCATACTGTAGTTACATGCACCTACCGTGTAAAATGAGTTTGGTACATAAGCAACATTCCGAAGCTACCCGAGCTCACAAACGAACTTCTTTAACAACATCATTAGGACCATATCGAAAAGCGAGCAACTGCTTAATATAAGTAACCTTGGTTGGGTCAACTGTATAGCGCTATACCAAAGCACATAAACTTGCCCCTGATTCAATTCTCCAATTACATTTCATTCCCATTTTGCTCATAATAATTCATAACACTTATAACAATTTGTGTTTGCAATCGCATCCAAAGTCCATATTAGCGAAATGTCAGTGGTTTAGTTCTGACATCGTCTTTAATGCTACTGACATTGCTAATTCACAAAGCAACACCACACGTCTTCAAAACATTTTTCCCATCCATTACATCGTTCCATTATACCGTTTTGCTAGTTTCGATCGTTCGTGTTTACATTCAATTCACATGGACTATCGCAACCTCGTGTCACGGCGCATCGGATTTCCACTGACTGTACATGCACGGACCCCGTGCAGTAATTGGTTGGAATAGCTCACACGACTGCATTAATGGGCAGGTGCAGGTGGTGTGACGTCATAATTAGCACGACGTGCCTCGTTTTGTTGGTGGTTGAGGATTCTTTTGCGTGTTTATGGCAATGGAATAGCGTGCCCGGCGCAAACCTAGACTCCTTTATATATTGTTTAGTGTCCGGTAAAAGTGTGTTCGTACCGAGGGCGACCCACGTGAAAAAGAAGTAAAATGCTGCTAAGCTAATTAGCTGCCTCACACTGACCCTCATAAATACCAAGAGCTCTTTGCTCTTACACATACCAGACAGTTCAAATCATTACAATTAAGCGGATTTGGGGTATATGGAAAAACATAGAAACAATATACGGACAACAAAAGATGATTGCTTTATTAGGAAGGCCATGGATGATATTGGTTTACAACAAAAGATTGTATACTTATCTCAAATCTCATATATAGCTTTCTCGATAGTCCTCCAAAGATGATCTGACGTTCAATATTATCTTGGCCCGTTTATACTACAATTATACTACAATGTCTAGGGGTTTTTGGTGCAGGACAGACATGTTAAAAAGGTGGATTTATTCTTACAAATTTTGGCTACCACCAAAAAATATGGCTGATCGGATCTTATGAGACAAAACAGCGCGCATGCGCAGAGTGGAAAGGCAACCAGTAGCGATTTAAAATGGATTAATTTGCCAATTCGGTTTCATTAATCCTTATTAAAAAGCGCTATTCTATTCCGAATTGTCAATGTCCGTATAGTCAGAAAGGCAAAACTACAATTTTGCACCGAAAATGTTGCTACTATCGAATTATTTTACGCGATTTGCTTCTAAATAAATGTCGGCATTTATATAGCTCCTTTCACAATGTATCAAAGCGCTTTTACATTTATTCCGCCGCCACTAGAATATGTCAGCTGCCTTACAAATGCCCAAGGAATACTCATACCTTTGGGCGGCGCTCAATGGACAATATTCCTAACAGCTCCCCATTTTGCACCTGGGTGGAGAGAAGCAAGCGAGGTAAAGTGCCTTGCCCAAGTGCACAACACATTGGCCTCAGTGTTTTTTTTTTTTTTTTTTTTTTCTCGATAGTCCTCCAAAGATGATCTGACGTTCAATATTATCTTGGCCCGTTTATACTACAATTATACTACAATGTCTAAGGGTTTTTGGTGCAGGACAGACATGTTAAAAAGGTTGATTCATTATTACCAAATTCATAAGTATGGCGTGCTTAACGAATTCCAAAGGAAGTAAATGGTGTTGCAAAAAAGGGCTTGGCAAGACAATCGTTAATACACACACATTTTTTAACTTTCCCACAGAATATTACCTCTCTAACACATATTAATATATTTTAAGTTTTTTTTTTTTTTTTTTTTTTTAAAATAATGATGACTGATTACTAGTTTTATGAAAATAATACAGAAGTTTTAGTGTAATACTATCACTGACTATGCAAAAAATTGTATTTTCGAATATTTTGAATGTGTATCTACGGAAATTGACAACTTTGACGTCGTTCTGATGCCATACTAAGCATGTTGGTACTTTTGTTAGTATCTACGGAAGTATAGATCATATCTATTCATTATTACCAAATTCATAAGTATGGCGTGCTTAACGAATTCCAAAGGAAGTAAATGGTGTTGCAAAAAAGGGCTTGGCAAGACAATCGTTAATACACACACATTTTTTAACTTTCCCACAGAATATTACCTCTCTAACACATATTAATATATTTTAAGTTTGATTACTCCGATTTTCATGATCGGTAATTCTTATGAGCGGTTATGGTATACCAAATTTGGCTATACAACCAACAAACCTAATTTCATTAATTTCTATTGTAAATCAAATATCTCGGCCATCAATGGGTACTAGTCATCTTTGGACAGCCGCTATAGACACTGCGTATTACATTTAAAACAATAGCTCATCTATAATTACAAACACATATAATTTTTGAAGAAACAATATCTATTGAGCATGCGCGGAAACGATACGCAATGATTTCTTTCATTTCTCTTATTGAAGATATTGACGAATGCACAGCTGAAACTGATGATTGCAGTGACAATGCCGATTGCGCTGATACCGATGGATCTTTTACATGTACCTGTAAAACGGGATACTCTGGCGACGGTGTCACTTGCACGAGTGAGTAATATGACCACGACGTATTAGATTTAAGACATCTTTTCTTTTACATGTACCTGTAAAACGGGATACTCTGCCAATGGTGTCACTTGCACGAGTAATATAAACACGAAGAATTAGATTTAAGACATCTTTTCTATTAGAAACTTGTATTATAGCAACATAAACACCGTGCAACAGATTAAAAACCACTATTCTATTCCGAATGGTTCCTAATTTCATTCATTTCTCTTATTGAAATTCGGCTATGCAACCAGCTAACCTAATTTCATTGATTTCTATAGTCAAACCAAATATCTTGGCCATCAATGGGTACTAGTCATCTATGGACAGTCGGTATAGACACTGCGTATTAAATTGAAAATAATAGCACTTCTATAATTACAAACACATATGATTATTTAAGAATATATATTGATCATGCGCGGAAACGACAATGATTTCTTTCATTTCTCTTATGAAGATATTGACGAATGCAAGCGGTAAAAATGATGATTGAGTGACAATGGCCGATTGCGCGAGTACCGATGGATCTTTTACGTACCTGTTAAAACGGGATACTTGGCGACGGTGGTCATTGGAGTGAGTAATATAACCACGGACCATATTAGATTTATGACATGTTTTCATTCAACTTTATTATAGCAACAAAAACACGGATGCAATAGATTAAACACCAACTTTCTATTCAAAAATGGTGCCGAATTCATTCATTTCTCTTATTGAAAATTTGGCTTATGCAATTCAACTCATAATGTATCCTCGGACGGAAAAACTTAAAAATAATTGGTCGGCGCGGCCGCTCGCTGCACCATATTAGTTTTTCTGACCTCTGACACATTATTCGCCATAGAACGATACTGCATCACCCTTTATGTTCTATCTATTACATAAAACATCTTGACATTTAATAAGAAAATGGAAGTCTATCTATTAATAGTATATTTATATTAATTATTAGTCTTGATTTTATTGTATTTACTATTACCTTTATTATTGTTATTGCTAGGTTGATAATTGGTTTTTATTTTTGGTTATATAATCAGCCGTGTTCTGCATCATTCACAATAGCCCCATTCCAATCTAAGTGTTACTGATATTAATGTGGTTATTTTAATCATTCCTAATCTTCCAAATATCAATGTCCAAAAGAACAGGAAAGTGAGGTTGGAATGGAAAAATATTAGTGTAATAAAGTCGAAACGACGTGATAGTAAGGGAAACAAGAATGAAGCAGAAATAAGATTCCTGAAAATAAAATTCATTAAAAATACCAGAATGTGCTTCATAAAGTGATTAAAACACAATATACAAACTAATTCAACTAAATAGAAAAAACTATCGACGAAATAACATCAACTGAATGAATAAAGTGGATTTTCAAAGTGAATAGAAGTGGAACACCAACATTAACCATTAACCAAATACCTTGAAAAAGGGAATAGAACTATTTTAATATAATAACAAGGAGAATTGATAAATTTATCAAATAGAATTGTTTTGGTGCTTTTTGTGTATAGAAAAATGCCCCAGCAGGGAAACATAGAATGCACCCACAAACATCTGAAGACAGCCAAGCTACTTAAAGAAGTTGTTTACCTATTTAAAAAACGAATATTATATTATCATTCTTACTATTATATATTCTGTACTCCCAAATACCATTCCGTAACAGAATCCCCATACTAAACCAATATCCTAAACATTTATAATAACCCTTCGCTAGTATTAAACCAATCCCAAAAGACAGACTAATTACAAATCTAACGTACATTTTCCCCAGCCTAATTCAACAGTGCTGTGTATATAAACAGCACGATACCAATTGGAACGCAATATTCATTTAACTTGCAACCGCAAGTAACCCTATACATCCTACATAACTGCGAAAAAAACACCACCTTGGTATAGCAGTCAAAAAAACTTCCACACGACCTAACTGACACAATAATAACCATACTACCACTACTGAGTACACTTGAACCTACCGTGTAACACATTGAGTTGGTAACATAAGCTAACATACCCGAAGCTACCCGAGCACAAATGTGAAAATTATTTATCAACATCATTAGACCATAATCGAAAAGCGCGCCATCTGCTTAATATAAGTAAACCTTGGTTGGGTCACCTGTATAGCGCTATTACCAAAGGAACAAAAGCTTGCCCTGATTCAAATTATCCAATTACATTTCATTCCCATTTTGCTAATAATAATTGAATTAGACACTTAGTATCAATTTGTGTTGTCTGCAATAGATCAAAGTCCATATTAGCGAAAAATGTCATGGTTTAGTTCTGACATAGTCTTTAATGCTCCTGACATTGCTGATATGCACAAAGCACAAACCACACTTCTCCAAAACATGTTCCCATGCCATACATCGTCCATTATACCGTTTTGCTAGTTTCGATGTTCGTGTTTACATTCAAATTCACATGGGGACTCTATCGCAACCTGTGTCACGGCGCATCGGATTTCCACGGATTGTACATGCCACGGACCCCGTGCCAGTAGTAATTGGTTGGAATAGCTCACACGACACATTATGCATGGTGCAGGGTGGTTTTTGTGAGTTTTGTGTTGTGTGAGTCGAATTAGCACGATCGTGCTAGTTTTGTTGTGTTTGAGGATGGGAGGGGGGGGGGGGGGGGGAGCTTTTCTTTGCGTGTTATTGGCAAGAAATGCGGTGCCCGGAGGCAAACCTAGACTCCGTTATAAATATTGTTTAGTGTCCGGTAAAAGGTGTTCGTAACGAGGGCGACCCACGTGAAAAAAATAAGGAAAGTAAAATGCTGCTAAGCTAATTAGCTGCCTCACACTGACCCTCATAAATACCAAGAGCTCTTTGCTTTTACACATACAGACAGTTCAACTCATTAACAATGCTAAGCGGATTGATTTGGGGTATATGAAAAAACATAGGAACACAATATATCGGACAACAAAAGATTGAGTGCTTTATTAGGAAGGCCATGGATTATATTGGTTACAACAAAAGATTGTAAACTTATCTCAAACATTTCTCATATATAGCTTTCTCGATAGTCCTCCAAAGATGATCTGACGTTCAATATTATTCTTGGCCCGTTTATACTACAATTTATCTACAATGTCTAAGGTTTTTGGTGCAGGAAACGAAATGTTAAAAAAAGGTTGATTCAGATTACCAAATCATAAGTTGGCGGCTAACGAATTCAAAGGAAGTAAATGGTTTGCAAAAAAGGGCTTGGCAAGACAATCGGTAATAAACCACACAGTTTTAACCTTTTTTTTTCCCCACAATTATTACCTCTCTAACACATATTAATATATTTTAAGTTTTAGGGTACTCCGATTTCATGATCGGTAATTTTATGAGCGGTTTATGGTATACCAAATTTGCATAAACCAACAAACCTAATTTCATTAATTTCTATTGTAAATCAAATATCCGGCCATCAATGGGTACTAGTCATTTTTGGACAGCCGCTATAGACAATGCGTATTACATTTTTAAAACCTCTACTCATCTATAATTACAAACAATATATTTGAAGAAAACACCAGAAAAGAAGAAACAATTCTATTTGAGATGCGCGGAAAACGATACCAATGATTTTCTTTTGCACGTCTCTTATTGAAGATATGACGAATGCACAGCTGGAACTGATGATTGCAGAGTGACAATGCCGATTGACGCTGATACCGATGGATCTTTTACATGTACCTGTCAAAAAAACGGGATACTCTGGCGACGGCTGTCACTGCACGATGTGAGTAATATGAACACACGTATTAGATTAAGACATCTTTCTTTTACATGTACCTGTAAAACGGGATACTCTTGCCAATGGTGTGTCCACTTGACGAGTATATAAACACGAAGAATTAGATTAAGACATCTTTCGTATTAACAACTTGTATTATAGCAACATAAACACCGTGCAACAGGATTATTAAAAAACCACTATTTATTCAAAATTGTGCCGAATTTCATTCATTTCTCTTATGAAATTTGCGATTGGTCAATCAACTCACCTAATTTCTATTTGATTCTATAGCTAAATCAAATATCTTGCATCAATGGGTACTAGTGATCTTATGGAAACCGTCGGTATAGACACTGCGTATCAATTAAAAAAAATAGCATAATTTCTTCTAATACAAACACATTAATTTTTGGAAGAAGAAACAATAGAAAACAATATATATTGATCTTTCGCGAAACGTATATACAATAATTCTTTCATTTCTCTTATGAAGATAATTGACGAATGCACAGCTGAAACTGATGGATGCAGTGGACAATGCCGATGTGCGTGGATACCGATGGATACTTTACATGTACCTGTAAAAACGGGATACTCTGGCGATGGTGTCACTTGCACGAGTGAGTAATAGCAACTGGACAGCCATAGATTTTTAAAACATCATTCTATTGCAACTGTATGATAGGCACATAAACACGGTGCAATAGATTAAAAACCATATTTTATTCCGAATTGCTCCCAGATTTCAATCATCTCTCTGATTGAATTCGGCTATCCTATCAACTAACAATTCATATTGAGTTCTATACGTCAAATCAAATATCTTGGCCATCAATGGTTACTAGTCATTTGGACAGGTCGGTACAGACACGTGCGTAATTAAAACAATAGCTATTCTATTAATTACAAAACGTCTAATTTTTGGAAAAAAATATCTATTGAGATGCGCGGAAACGCGGAAACGATACGCAATGATTTCTTTCACTTCTGATTATGAAGAGATATGGACGAAGCACAGATGGAACTGATGATTGCAGTGACAATGGCGATTGCGCTGATACCGATGGATCATTTACATGTACCTGTAAAACGGGACTACTCTGGCGATGGTCTGCACACACGATGCACGAGTGAGTAATATACCCACGACGTATAAGATTTAAGAAATCTTTTCTACTTGACACTTGGATTATCGCAACATAAACAGTGCATGCAATGATTAAAAACACTATTCTATTCCGAACTGATCCGAATTTCATTGATTTGTCTCTTATTAAAATTCAGGCAATTACAACCAGATCACATATTCCATGATTTCTATATCAAATAAATATCTTAGCCATCAATGGTTACTAGTCATCTAGGACAGTCGGTACAGACACTGCGTATCAAATTAAAGCAATAGCTATTCTATATTACAAACACGTATAATTTTTGAACAACAAATCATGAGGCAAGCGAGGAGGGAGGGGGATGGAGGGGAAAACGATACGCAATGAATTCTTTCACTTCTCTATTGAAGATATTGACCGAATGACACAGATGGAACTGATGATTGCAGTGAAAATGCGCGATTGCGTTGATCCCGATGGATCTTTTACATGTACTGTAAAAACGGATATCATGGCGGATGGGTGCACTTGCACGAGTGAGTAATGTAACCACGACGTATAAGATTTAAACATCTTTTCTATTAGAAACTTGTCTTATAGCAAACAGTAAACAGGCATATAGATTAAAAACCACTATTTCTATTCCGAATTGATCCGAATTTCATTTATTTCTCTTATTAAAAAATTTGGCAATACAACCAGATCACCTATTCCATTGATTTCTATATTCAAATCAAATATCTTAGCCACAATGGTTACTAGTCATCTAGGACAGTCGGTACAGGAACACGTCGTATTAACTTTAAGCAATAGTATTCTATAATTACCAAACACGTCTATAATTTTTGAACAAACAATATATAAGAGCAATGCGCGGGGAGGAAACGATACGCAATGATTTCTTTCACTTATCTTATTGAAGATATTGACGAATTGCACAGATGGAACTGATGATGTGCAGTGACAATGGCGATGCGCTTGATACCGAGTGGGATCTTTGACATGTACCTGTAAAACGGGATACTCTGGCGATGGTGTGGGTACTGCACGGGTTAGTAATATAACCACGACGTATAAGATTTAAGAAATCTTTTCGATAGGAAAAATTGTAGATAGCAAAAACAGTTGCATAGATTAAAAACCACCCCCTATTCTATTCGAATGTTCCGAATTTCATTCATTTCTCTTATTAAAAATTTGGCAATACAACCAGATCACCTAATTCCATTGACAGTTTCTATATCAAATCAAATATTTGGCCATCAATGCTTTACTAGTCATCGATGGCCAGTTCGGTACAGACACTGCGTATTAAATTTAAAACAAAGCTATTCTTAATACAAAGACGTATTAAATTTTGAACAAAACACTATCTATGAGCATGCGCGGAAACGAGGAAAACGATATGCAATTATTTCTTTCACTCTCTAGAAGATGTTGACGACTGCACAGCTGGAACTGATGATTGCAGTGACCAATTGCGATTGCGCTGATACGGGATTTTTAACATGTACCTGTAAAAGGGATATCTTGCGACGGTTTTGTCACTGGTATACGAGTGGAGTTAATATAACCACGATAGTAAGTATAAGATTTAAGACCATCTTTTTATTAGAACTTATATTATAGTAAATAAACAGTGAATAGATTAAAAACCACTATCTATTCCGAATTGTTCCGAATTTCAATCATCTCTCATTGAAATCGGCTATCCTATAACTAACCGTAATTCAATTATTTCTTATAGTCAAATCAAAAATCTTGCCATCAATGCGTGTACTAGTCAGCTATGGACAGTCGCGTACAGACACTCCTATTAAAATTTAAACAAGTATTATATAATTACAAACAGTATTTAATTTTTGAACAAACAATATCTTGAGCATGCGCGGAAACGATACGCAATGATTTCTCTTACTTCTCTATTTGAAGATAGTGACGAATGCACAGCTGAAAACTGATGATTGCAGTGACAATGCCGATTGCGCTGATACTGATGGATCCTTTACATGTACCTGTAAACGGATACTCTGGGACGGTGTAACTTGCCCGAGTGAGTAATTATGACCACGACGTATGAGATTTAAGACTATCTTTCTTTTACCTGTACCTGAAAAAACGGGATACTTCTGCCAAGGTGGTGTCACGTGACACGAGTAATATAAAACACCGAAGATTAGATTTTAAGAATCATTTTCTATTATATGTAACTTGATTATAGCAACATAAACACCGTGCCACCAGATTAAAAACCACTTACTTTCTTTTCCGAATTGTTCCGAATTTCATTCATTTCTCTATTGAAATTCGGCTATGCAACCAGCTAACCTAATGTCATTGATTTTATAGTCAACCCAAATCTCGGCCATCAATGGGTACTAGTCATCTATGGACAGTCGATACAGACACTGAGTATTAAATTGAAAAACAATAGCATTCTATTAATTACAAACCCATATGATATTAAGAATATATTGATCATGCGCGGAAGGGAAACGACAATGATTCTTTTCATTTTCTCTATTGAAAGATATTGACGAATGACCACGCTGAAACTGTTTGATGCAGTGACAATGCCAATTGCGCTGATACCGATGGATCATTTACATGTACCTGTAAAAGGAGGATAACTCTGGCGGACGGTTTGCAGTCACTTGCACGGAGTGAGTAATATAACCACGGACAATTAGATTTATGACTTTTTTCGATTTACAAATTGTATGATAGCAACAAAAACACTGGTGCAATAGATTAAAAACCACTATTCTATTCTATAAATAGCACTTCTATAATTACAAACACAAATTTCTGAAGAAAGAAACAAGATATTGATCTTTCGCGAAACACGATATACAATAATACGTTCATTCTCTTATTGAGATATTGACGAATGCACAGGCTGTGAAACTGATGATTGCAGACAATGCGCGATTGCGCTGATCCGAGGATCTTTTACATGTACCTGCATAAAACGGTAATCTGGCGATGGGGTCACTTGCACGAGTGAGTAATATAACCACGACGTATAAGATTTAAACATCTTTTCTATTAGCACTTGGATTATGAACATAAACAGTGCAATAGATTAAAAACCACTATTCTATTCGGAATTGATCCGAATTCATTTATTTCTCTTATTACAAATTTGGCAATACAAACAGATAAATAATTCCATTGATTTCTATCGTTCAATCATATATCTTGCGACATCAATGGTTACTCGTCCTCTATGGACACCCCCCCTGTCGGTACAGACACGTGCGTATTAAATTTAAAACAATAGCTTTTCTATAATTACAAACACGTATAATTTTTGAACAAACAAAATCTATTGAGCATGCGTGTGGAACGCTACGCATTATTTCGGTCACTTCTCTTATGAAGATGTTGACGAATGCCACAGCTGGAACTGATGATTGCAGTGAATGACAATGCCGAGTGCGCTGATACGATGGATCGTTTTACATGTACCTGTATAAAACGGGATACTATGGCGGATGGTTGTCACTTGCCACGGAGTGTATAGTGAGTAATATAACCATGACGTATAAGATTTAAGACATCTTTTCTATTAGACACTTGTATTATAGCATGACAAAACAGTGCCACAGATTAAAAACCAATATTCTATTCTTTCAGAATTGTGATACCGAATTTTCATATTTTCTTATTAAAATTGGAATACAACCAGATCACTTAATTCCATTGATTTCTATAGTAAAATAAATATCTTAGCATCAATGTTTACTAGTCATCTATGGACAGTCGATACAGACACTGCGTATTAAATTTTTTAAAACAATAAGCTTTCTATAATACAAACACGTTGATATTTTGAACAAAACAATATCTAATGAGCAAGCGCGGAAGGAACGGAAACGATTAAGCACACCCACGCGCCACTTTCTTCACTCTCTTATGAAGATATTGACGAATGCACAGCTGGAACTGATGATTGCTGTGACAATGCCGATTGCGCCGATACGTTGGATCTTTACATGTACTGTAACGGGATACTCTGACGACGGTTGTAACTGCCGAGGTGAGTTATATACACGACGTATAAGATTTAAGACATCTTTTCTATTAGATATGGAAACTGTATATAGCAACCCCATAAATAGTTGCAATTTGATTGCACCAAGCCCTATTCTATTACGAATTGGTCCGAATTTCAATCATATCGTCACGAATTTTCCAAAAAGGCCAACGACCAAAAGTTCACCATTGCGAGATATCGGCGATGAAGGTTTTCGGAAATTATGAACTGTCATATCCTAAAAATTGAAACATTTTAGGAAAAAAAACAATGATTTTATATGGACATTGTGGACATGAAACGTTCTTCATTTTTGAGCAAGCTTTCCATTTCAAGTATCCTTTGATTTCTTGTCAAATTTCACTTACAAGTGCTTCTTTGGTTCTGTTGAAAAAAACTAAATAAATAAAAAACGTCCTCTGTTTCTATGTCCAAAGGAGACGAATGCACATTGAGCGTTTGGCGTACTTAAAAAGAGCCGATCGATCGCCTCAAACGGTGGTGTTGAAAGGTTGAACACACTTGCATTGCCGAGGGCGCGCGCTAGAAATGACTAGCTTTTGCACGATTATCTAAGGTGTCATCGTCTCTTACAGGAACAAATAATGTGCCAGTGAAGATAGAAAAGAGGAATGATGAGGTTCCACCAATTCTGTATTTTGTATCAGAATTGATTTAATCAAATTTTATATGTTAAATATAATACATTAAGCATAAAGTAGTACAGTTAATTTGAATGAAAACGTGTAAAAGCTGTATTTTCACGGGGTTTTGTTGGAAGAATTGATGGCCGAATTTTCTTGTAAATATTTATAACATTTTTTCCTGTAAAATTAGTACTTAATCGGATAATTGCAATTCATAATTAATGTACGATAATGTTGATTCTCGAAAAAAAAGGAATAAAAAGCTCCAGTTGTAGTCGATTTTATTAGCTGTAAATTGGACATAATTTAGTTATTTTGCTGTATTTCCACATTGCGGCATCGGCCCACATGGTACGTACACGAAGACATCCAAAGAGTATGTTTCTGCGTTTGAACCATGGGTGTTGGGAGCCTAATAACGTTCATAAACGTTAAGTGGAAGAAAGTTGTGATTTATCTGTTTATTGCTTGAAAGGTGTATATTTTGATACTTTTTGCAGAGGTAAAAAGAAAAAGAATCACTAGTTGTATCAAGAAGAAAGATTTATCTTACTATCAAGCATTTATATTGTATAAATTTACGGGTGTTTCGGACGAAAATCACTTTTAATTTCTAATGATCGACACATACAAACGGTGTTGATAATGAATACCGTTAGTTTCAGTACAATAAAAGCTAATAAACAATTCTCGTAAATCATATATGGTATCTTTAATTTTAGTTATTAAGTTTCAGTAGCTCCCACTGTCACCTGAAATAAATACAAGATTCATGTATAGGCTTACTACTTTAAAGTAACGAAAACCTTAGGAAGAGTATATTGGCATTAGTGTCAAAGGACGTTTAAAAACTCGTAAAATAAACGACTGCGGAGGTGTATATCAGAAACATTTGAATGAAATTGATGTTGCCAGGGATATATTGTTTTATTCATTCAAACATTCATTGCGCGTATATGTTTCACCTTCGGAGTCATAGCACTCCTTAGAGTAGTTGCTTTATCTTTCTGCTGTTGAAAACCTTCTATGAGTAAAAAAAATAACCATTTGAGGGAAGATGGCAGTTGACGGCAAGACTTCTGAAGTTTGATTTACAATTAAAATTGCCATATTTCTGATTATAAAGGGGGGAGGTATTTATTGAAAATGCAGAATGAGGAATTTTCTCTTGTTAAACATCTATCGTTATTGAATTGACAGGAAAATAATTCCTGTATCTACTTAAATCAAATTAAGTGTATTCGGGTTGTATTCAATTTTATAGAATAATGTCCACGGTAGTCTCTTTTAAGTTACCATTATATGTATTTTAATTGAGATGGCTGAAATGTGAATGATTAATTGGTCTATATTTAAAAGTGTACTCAAAATACATACTTTATGGCGTTTATTTAGTAAACACAGTAAATATCAAGTTAGTGAAATTATTAATCAAATAAGTTGCTGGAAACTCAAATAATATCGTCGGTATATGTGGGAAAGATAGAAAGAAAGAGGAAAAAAAACGAAACAGATTTTGAGGTAATAAGTTTTACATTGCATTATTGATCTTAATCCTCGTCTACATAAGGGGTGGGGGTCCCCCTTCGGGCTTTTCCCGGCTGCTAAACCCCTTTGGTGCCAATTTAATTAATGTAATTGGCAATTTGCATATTCCGGTCCTTTTCATCCAAAACAAAACATCCATCAGGGCGGGGTATTATATAGGAAAGATAAAGGTGATTCCCAAAGTATAATGGATGGGTGGGGGCAACCACCCCCCTTCGGGAAAGAAGTACCAAACATGCTAGCACGACACATGAACACCACAGACACTTGACTTTTGGTACCATTAGATAGCTATGTCTCCTCTATTCCATTGATACACAAAATGGAGTACCAACATGCGTAGTATTACGTCACAACTGACCGTCATAAAGTTCGCATGTCAGCAAAAAAAGCCAATTTCCATAGGCGCATAGTGTAGAATAGGGAAATCAACTCTTGCCTAAGGAAGGTTAGGAATATACATTTTCATGATGGGAAAGTGAATAGTTTTATATATTGAGAACATTTTGTCGTGATTAATAAGGTGTTTGGGTCGCCTAAAATTGCGAAACTATCAATTGTCAACCATTATATTCAGTATTTTTCCGACTTTCCTCAGAATATTGACGTCAGTAGTGACGTATAATGGGGATGTTGATACTTAATTTTGGTAAAATGAAAGAAGAAACTCTATGATATCCGTGCTATCAAATTTAGGGATAGGGATGTCGTAAAGGACATAAAGGGGGTTGGAACCACTTCACCCCCTTTGGGAGTTTTGTTTTCAAAAGTGTCTCGGTAGACGAGGAGTTAATTGGCTGTAAAATTTAATCATGTACAAGTAACTTTTAAACATGTAAGCCTATCAACTAGGAATGTCAAACCTGGGCCTGATATGAACCCCAAAATACTAAATACCTAATAAACCACGATACTAGGCTACATAAAGGGAAGATATAAGAACATTGGAATTTCATGTATAAATATTTTCTGTAAGTTAATATGTAAATTAAAAAGGGACAAATATCATACCAAAAGGTGAAAGGTTTCAACAAGGAGGGTGTTTTGAACATCTATAAAAAAATTGAAGTGAAAAGAGGCTACTACATAGTGATTGTTTATGTCGCTTTCTGGGGTACAACTTATCTGTTGTTTATAATTTGAATTAGCAACTTAGCTGACTTGAATCTTTTACTTAATTACAAATTACAATAATTGCAGCAAACAGGTGTAAAATTATAATTTTCTGCAGGAAAAATACAGTAAATCTTATAGGAAAATACTGCCAGCAATTCTGTTCTGCCAACAAAATCCATAAAAAGATACAGCTTTTATAGTTCCAAATTTCAAATTCACTTTATATATTTTACCGTTAATGCATATGTTTTACCAAATTTACAAAATTATCTGAAATTTTACGTATATGCACCGTAAAATTTGGTTGTTTGTGGATAGGCTACTAAGTTAGGATGTTCGTCAGTGCTTTTTATTCTCTACACATATCCTGTAATAACTCGCCAAATATATATTTTCAGTGTTTTGATTGATCAATTTTTACAGTATACCCTGTTGTAATTTCACAGTAATTATTCGGCAGAATTGCGGTTTGTCAGTAAACTACTGGAAAAAATTATAATCTGTGAGTGTGGCAAAAATCGTTAAGATACAGCTTCACACATTGTACTAATATAAAACTCGGACCAGACTTCTTATACGCCCCAAGTGTTGATCGAGAGAGGAGATGACATACTAGACACCTATACATTGACGATAGTTACGATTTATGTTATTAAGGGCTTTCTCAATCCGGTTTCATGTGGTATAAAAATTTTTCCAGGCGTACCACTGGGAATTAAATCGACTATCTCAATCAACTATGAAATCTAGTAGATAATGATGAACTTCCTTCTATGTGGATTGCAAGTAATCGAATTTCAGGACAAGATCAGCCAAGAGACACGGTTAAATTAAAGAGATAAATATCATCATATTGGACTTTCTTTTAACCTGCGTCATCATCATCGACTTCTGGACCGGTGTATCAGCGCAAGGTTTCTAAGGCAGATTTCGAGTTAATTGGATTATCGTACTACTACTAAATGGTCCATTAAGGAAGAAATACAGTCAGAATCTCCTCAATTTTGTTATAATCCAGCGTATGTAGTTTTGTGGCGCAGAGGGTATTCAATGACTCACTTCGTATGATCGCATTTGAACGTAAGGTGGCTGTCAGCTCAGTTGTATTTGAATTCTAGTATCAAATAACCGGCAAGTACTCAATAACGTGTTCGAGTCAGTGTGGCCTGCAGAAGTCGGAGTTATTTATAGGGTCGAGTCAAGGCCGCTAATTTTGGATGCATTTTCTAACACTGGGTGAAGTATGCGTAGAACTACGTGATCCGGCGTGCATCCACCCTAATCATTCTCAGGACAGCAGAGTGAAACGGTTTATACTTCCTTGGATTTTTCGAGGTACAAGCTTAGCTTTCATTGATATTCCAGGATCTACTATTGCTGAATTCTGCTGAGTGAAGCCAGAGGAACAGCGTTTTAAGCTGTTGGCAGAAGTACTCCATAACAACTTTGATATGAAGCTGTATTTTAAGGTATGCTTGGTTATGTAATAGGTGTCGTCCACCTGTTAGCAAATTTTAATTTTTAGGTAATTCATCTACCTTTTCAATTTCAACACTATTGTAGAGAAACAAGTTTGTTTTTTCCGTTTTTCTCCATACTGGTTATTCTCTCTCTCCCTGTTCAAGTTAGCAAACCTGTAATAACATAGCTATTAATTTTCTCAATAAGAATCCTTTAATGCATATCGATCAACAACCTATTCAACCATGTTTACAGCTTCAACCATCGCTTCAGGTCGATCATTGAGTCAGGGTCATTCACGCATTGCCATTCACACCTCTTTGTTTCCTAATCATCGATACTGCGTTGCAGATGACTTGATGGTTCGTGCTTTATTTTGCTTCGTATCACCCTCATTTTTATTGAACTGAAATGTAATTGTGGCATGGCTTTTCATTGTTGATGTTACTTCAACGGAATTAAAGTTAGTTGGTTGCGAGATACCCACATCATTTTGCGCTACAAGGAGGACAAGGAGATTCAGAATATGCTTTGACCGAATTAAGCAATTGAGAAAATAGCGGGATGTATCTTGTCTCACTCAGTACACACGCTCTGCAATTCTTTGAGCCTCCAAACAATATTTCGTCAGACGTAGTACAATGAACCAACCGATTTGTTACCTACTGATTTTTATGATTTTGTTGTAAACAATGCACATTTAGGTCTATGGGCCTCGTGTTGCCCGTTGCGTATTTAGTTTTTTAATGCTCATTTTCTGGGGACTATAAGAACTGCAAGGATTTGTGTTGTGGCCGCGCACGCGTACAGTGTGTTGATGTTAGTTAGTTACATGTATTTAAAATTTTTAGTTTCTGGACAGTAGGCCTATAGGGCTTGTTTGTCTCACGTGTTTTTGTCATTAGGTTTTGGCGGGTTTTAGGTATTAGTTTTAGTTTGTTTTCAACCAAAAATTTGTTCTGAAGAACCGCTGGACCAAGCGTCATATATGGTGTACACAGATTTGGGACAAAGTTTACGTGTGCTGATTAAAGGGGCGTTCTTTGAAAATTATAAATTCCTTCTTGTGGCATAATTCAATTGCTATGGTCACAAATTTCAGTCAAAATAACCATTAATCCAAGGCCCATATAGGGTGTACACAGATTGGGGTGATGTACAATGTAGGCCGTTTAAAGGGGCATTCTTTAAAAATCTATTAATTCCTTCTAACACAAATCATTTGCTATGGTCACAAATTTCAGTCAAAAGAACCATTAACCCAAGGCCCGTATAGGGTGTACACAGTTTTGGGTGATGTAACAAAAATGTAGGGCAGTTTAAAGGGTCATTCTTGAAATCTATTATTCCTTCTAACACAATCACTTGCTATGGTCACATTTTCAGTCAAAACACATTAACCAAGCCCCTATAGGGTGTACAAGATGAGGTGGAAGATAGTGTAGGGCCGATTAAAGGGGCATTTTCTTTTCAATAAATTCCATTTTCTGCCTCAATAATGCTATGCTCACCAAAGTGTGTCTGAAGAACCACTGACCCAAGATCCAATAAGGTTATAAAGCACCTTGGGGTCAAAGGTCATATAGGCTAATTAAAAGGGCATTCTTCATCAAATCTATAAATTGCGGTTTTGGTCTCAATTAAATGCTAATATCAACTTACAATTAATAAGAACCTCTGACCTCATGGACCATATAAAGTACAAGATTGGGGTGAAAGTGTTGGCTGATTAAAGGAACTAGTCAAGATTTTTGTCAAGCTCAGTTTGACTTACATTCATAAATATATGTACATACATCACGAATTCCCCGAAAAAAATAATACAGATGATGTCAATTAACAAAATAGAGGCATTATAATTTTTGCTTTTTGACATCCGAAGAAAACGGGCGAATTTTTCACCACGGCTTCATTGATCCACAAGCGCCCAACTCGTGGACGTCAAAGGATGACCAAACATCGTGTTGACTCGAATTTGTTATTGCTGACACTGTATATTGATGGATTAATGAAAAGTATAATAAACTTAGAAAAAAAAGTTCAGAATGACATATTTTGTTTCATTCGTTTGTGTTTTTAATTATTATTGAAGTGGCAACACTGCGATATGATGAGTCACAACGAACTAAATTTATGATGGTCATCCTTTGACGTCACCATTTTGCCTGTGATGTGGGATTTGTACGGAAATTCTTTTGGAAATTTTGCTATTTGGCGGGAAATTAAAAGGGCAAAATACTCCACAAATGTGGACAATTTTTCAACTTATTTGATTTATATGTAATCTACGCTACTTAAGCTTGCGCATCCTTACCAATTTTCTTTCCAAATATGCAGAATCATGACTTATTTCCTTTAAAGGGGTATTCTTGAAAATTAAGGAATTCCTTCAGCTCACATCTAATGCTTTTTTAAAAAAAATTCTTTGAAAATATATAAATTAACAATCTTCTGCCTTACTACAATACCCTTCATTCCCCAAATTAACAGGTTCACTACACTGGTAAAAATTTCCGTAAAATTAAGAAAAACAGAGTTTCCGTAATTTACGGTAAAATCTGTTTTTTACAAAAACCATAAAAAAAAAACAAAAACTAAAAAATGTTAATTTCGGAAATATTTAAAACATTTTCTGGCAAGCAATATTCCGGACGTTTTTTTTTGTTCCTTAATTAAATATTAAATGGAAAATTTGGTTAAAATACACATTTTTTTTCCATATATGAGAACCAATTTCTGTAAATTACTGTCAAATTTCCGTTAATTGACAGAAATTTCTGTAAATTTTTAACCCTAAAAATGACTTGGAAATACTGGGCTGCCAGAAATGTCCGTAATTTACGGAAACGTTTTAACTGTGGTGTGGCCAAATCGTCTCAGATACAGCTACCACCATTGTATAATATAAACTTCGACCAGACTTCTATCCGCCCAAGTGTTGATCGAGCGAGGAGATGAATCTCGCAATATTCCCCTTGATCGATAGTTACGATTTTATGTATTAGCCTGCTTTCTCAATCCGTTTCATGTGGTCATAAAAATTTTTCCAGGGCGCCACTGGGAATTAATTCGACTATCTAATCAACTATGAAATCTAATAGGATGAACTTACCTTCTATTGATTGCAAAGTAATCGAATTTCATTACAAGATCAGCCAAGTCACACACGGTTAAATTAAAGAAGAAAATAGTTCTCATTTGGACTTTTTCTTTAGCCTGCGTCCATCACATCCGACTTCTGGACCGGGTATTCATCGCAAGGTTTCCTAAGGCAAATTCGCTGTAATTGGATATCGTAATACTAACTGGTTCAATTAAGGAAGAATACAGTCCGAATCTCCTCAATTTTGTTATAATCCAGCGTATTTATTTTTGTGGCCAGCTGGTATTCCAATGACTCCACTCGTATGACGCATTGAAACGTAAGGTGGTGTCACTCAGTTGTAACTGAATCTGATATCAAATAACCCGGCAAGTAACTCAATAACGTGTTCGCGTCGTGTGGGCCTGCAGAAGTCGGAGTTATAGTGTCGAGTCAAGGCCTCTAAATTTTGCTGCAGGGTTTTCTTTAACACCTGGGTGAAGTATGAGAATACCGTGATCCGGCGTGCTCCACCCCGACTTCCCATCTCAGGACAGCAGATTAAAACCAGTATACTTCCTTGGATTTTTCGAGGTACAAGCTTAGCTTTCATTAATTTCCAGGATCTAACTCAATGCCTGAATTCTGCTGGCAGTGAAGCCAGAGGTAACAGCGTTTTTTAAGCTGTTGGCAGAAGTACTCCATACACCTTTGATATGAGCTGTTTTTCAGGTAGCCTTGGTTATGTAAATGGTGTGCCATCTGTTAGCAATTTTTAGGTCATTCAGTCCTACCGTTTTCAATTTCAACACTTTGTAGAGGAACAAGTTTGTTTTTTTTTCGTTTTTCTCCATACTGTTATTCTCTCTCTCCCTGTTCAAGTGTCGCAACCTGTAAAAAATAGCTATTAATAATTTTCCCAATAAGAATCCTTTAATGCATATCGATCAACCCCCTATTCAACCTGTTTTACAACTTCAACCATCGCTCAGTCAGCTCATTGAGATCCCAGGGTCTTCCGCATTGCCATTTCACACTCTTTGTTTTCCTCAAATCATCGATAAGCTGGCTGTTTGCATATGCTTGATGTTTCTTGCTCTATTTTGCTTCGTAATACCACCCTCATTTTATATTGCACATGACATGTAATTGTGCCCTGTTGGCTTTTTCAATTTTGTTGATGTTACTTCAGCGGGATTAAAGTTAGTTGGTTGCGCGATACCCATCCATTTTGCGCTACAAGAGACAATAGATTCCGCATGCTTTGACAGAATTACGCCTTGCGAAAATAGCTGTGATGTTTCCTCTTGTCTCACTCAGTCCACATGCTCTGCATTCTTTGAGTCTAACAATATTTAGCCAGACTGTAGTAACTGATACAACCGATTTTTGTTAACGCTTACTGATTTTTTATGATTTTGTTGTAAAACAATGCATTTAGGCCTATGGGCCTGCGTGTGTTCACGTTTTTAGTTTTTAATGCTCATTTTTCCTGGACTATAAGAACTCAGGATTTGTGTTGTGAGCCGCGCACGCGTACCGTGTGTTTGATGTTTTGTTATTACATTATTTAAAAATTTTTAGGTCTTTACAGTAGGCCTATGGGTCTTGTTTGTCGCACTTGTTTTTTTGTCATTAGGTTTTGGCGGGTTTAGGGTATTAGTTTTAGTTTGTTTTCAACCAAAATTTGTTCTGAGAAACCGCTGGACCAAGCGTCATATATGGTGTACACAGATTTGGGACAAAGTTTACGCGTGCCGATTAAAGGGGCTTCTTTGAAAATTATAATTTCCTTCTTGTGCCATAATTCAATTGCTATGGTCACAAATTATCGGTCAAAAGAACCATTACCCCAAGGCCGTATAGGGGGTGTACACAGTTTGGGGTGATGTCACATGTAGCAGTTTAAAGAGGGGCATTCTTGAAAATCTATTTGGGGTTAATGGGTTCTCTTCTAACACAAATCAATTGCTATTGTCACAAATTTCAGTCAAAACACCATTAACCCAAGCCCTAAGGGTGTACACAGATTGAGGTGGAAGAAGTGTAATGCCGATTAAAGTGGCATTCTTTCAATAAATTCCTTTCTGCCTCATTATTGCTATGATCACCAAAGTTTGGTCTGAAGAACCCCTGACCCCAGATCCATAAGGGTATAACACATGGGGTCAAAGTCATATAGGCTAATTAAAAGGGGCATTCTTCATCAAATCTATAAATTGCGGCTTTGGACTCAAATTAAATGCTATGATCACTTACATTAGAATAACCCTGACTCATGGACCATATAAAGTGTACACAGATTGGGGTGAAAGTGTTGGCCTGATTAAAGGAATATTCAAGATTTTGTCAACTCCGTTTGACTTACCTTCATAAATATAGTACATAAATCAAGAATTCCCGAAAAATAATACAATTTTGAATGTTAAAATTACAAAATAAGGCATTTAATTTTTGCTTTTTGACATACGAAGAACACGGGCGGATTTTTCACCACGGCTTATGATCAAAAGCGCCCAACATCGGACGTCAAAGTGATGAGCAAAACATTGTGTTGACTATTGTTATTGCTGACCTGTAATATTGATGGATTTAATGAAATACTAATAAATTAAAAAAAAGTTACAGAATGACATATTTTGTTTCATTTCGTGTGTTTAAGTATTATTGAAGTGGCAACACTGGGATATGATGGTCACACGACGTACATTATGGATGGTCATCACTTAGACGTCACCATTTGCCTACGATGTGGATTTGTCGGATCGTTTTCGAGTAAGCTATTGGGCGGGAAATTAAAAGGGCAAATCTCAACAATGTGGACAATTTTTTCAACTTATGTTGTTTATATGTAATCTACGTTACTTAAGCTTTCATCCATACCAAATTTTCCAAATATGTCAGAATCATGACTATTTTCCTTTAAAGGGGTATTCTTGAAAATTAAGGAATTCCCCTTCAGTCTCAAATCTAATGCTTTGTAAAAACCATTCTTTGAAATATATAAATTCATCTTCTGCCTTATCTAAAATAACCCTTCAATTCAAATTAACAGTTTCACAAACTGTTAAAAAATTTCGCGTAAATTAAGAAAACCGATTTTCCGTAAATTTAACGGAAATCTGTTTTACAAAAACCTAAAAATAAAAAACAAAAACATAAAAAATGTTCTTTACGGAAATATTACAAAATTTCTGGCAGCAATATTCCGGACTTTTTTTTTTGGTTCCGTAATTTAAATTACGGAAAAATTCTGTTAAAATACACATTTTTTCCCTAATATGAGACAAATTTCTGTAAAAACTGTCAAATTTTCCGTTAATTGAACAGAAACTTTCTGTACATTTTTTTCAAAAACCCCTAAAAATGACTGGAAATACTGCTGCCAAATTTTCCCGTAAATTTTACGGGAACTTTTTTAACAGTGTAGGTGGTGGTCAAAGGTCAGAGAATATTGGCTGCTGATATTCGTGCTTTCCCAGAAGCACTTTAGCCTAGTTGGCTTTGGTGTTTGGCTTTAGAGCCTTTGAAGTGAGAGGAGATCTTTCTATAGCCATAGCTCTGGGTCGATTTTCCCTCAGCTGGTTTTTCGCAGTTTCTTGGTTCTGGTGTTGCGATCCGCCCTTTCATGATTCAATTTAATCCATTCAAAAGGGCTGCCCTGACTCCTTTTAACTGTCGCAGTTTTGTGTAAGTTTTTCTTTTTTTTTGCTCTTTAACGAAATGCATCCTTTGACCATTAATGATTTTGTTATATTATTTGCCCCTTTTTTGGTGGGGTTTTAGAACGCCCTTTCAGTGCGGTTTTAATTTTTTGCTATTTTTTTCCATGAAGGCCGGTGTGAAGAATCTGAGCATCCCACATGAGTATGTCTAACCATTATTTCAATGCTTGTACTGAATAAACCGTTACCTTTTAGACGGGCCATTTTGTACAGTGCTGAGACAATGATGGTTCGTATCATGGTGAACAAATGCAGTTGAGTGGTAGGACATTCAGTCACCGTACTCTGTATTTCTTGTCACTGGTATATTTTGCTTTAGCCCAATTAACTTGTCGCACCAGTTTTTGGGGGCATAGGGACAGACGACTCTTTAACGTCCGGCGTAGGACTCTTTCCATAATATTGGTGGGCCGTTTATTTCCTCTTTGTTACATTTTAGCTCCTTAGACCAAATTAAACGTCATTTAAAATTTGTGTCACACATTTCAAATTGCTTCTTTGCCCTATATAAAGTCAATGTCAACGTATTTTGCGGTTAAGATCCTTTTCTTTTCTTTTTTTTGTTGGTATCGAATTAATATTATTAATAAGAACCAGCTTTTATATAACGCTTAATACCCGTATATATGCTCAAATCGCGGTTTGTCAGTTATTATTATTATTGCACCGCCTTCAAGAAATTGCCACAAATCATTTCATTGTTTAGGTGGACCACTCAAGAGACAATGCCCTTACAAGCGCAATGCCTATCATTTTCATTTTTCATAGTTGCTGTTTTCTGTCGATTTGGGTCGTATCACGGGCTATTGCGGTTTACGTCAATATCTCTTATTTTTTGTTTATTTCATTGACATTGAGCGATTTTACATTCCCCTTCGGCTTAATAATTAAATAATTCAGCCAATGTCATTTTTTGTTCCCCTTTTTTCCGTGTCATTTTGTATACTTTGCGCGTTATTTTTCTTAAACATTTGACTGCCACTGTTTCAATCGTTTCTGTCTATTTTCCTAATTTTGAATTTGGGATTAAAATAGTATTTTAATTCTTCCCATTCACTTTCATCTCATGTTTTTAGGATGGCATGTTTACAATTTGTTGCAAGTTTCGAAGTTAGCGGGTATACTTGGTACTCCCTTGTTTTGTAGATCTATGCATTTTTTGTTCTGTCTTTGCACAGTACCAGTTGCTCTGCTTCCATGGCCCCTTTTTGATGTTTTATGTTTATTTTATTTTACATGCTCCATACTGGCAAAATTAAATTTTAATTTACACTCAAATTCATATTCCCACGGTTTTTGTTGTGCTTCTGCAAGCGCCCGCCTATAGGGCCCAATTTTCTTTATTTCTTGTAATTTGCTCAATTCATTTCATTGTTAACTCTTTATTTGGTCGTCCTCCACCCGTGGGTGGGGGGGCATTGGCAAGTTACCTTATAGGTACCTTGTTTGGAGTTTTTTACAGTTACCTATTCCCAGCTCATTGAACTGGATAAATCTTAGCTTTTTCTGCACTAATTATCCCTTTTTTGTTTGTCGTATTCTGCGCAACATATTCAACAATTGATCATTGTATTTGGCATGCCCTTCAAAGAAAATTGCCAAGGTCACTTTTATCACATGAAAATTTTGTCACTTTATACCACGTCCACTTCCTGTATCTTGGTGTGGAATAGGACTACTTCCTCTTCGTATCCGGTGGGGAATTAGGTAGCACAGTAGAGCTATATATTAAATGCCAATTGTGTTAATATTCCATTGTGACATATATGAATTTACAAACATTTATAATTGTCAAGTGCTTAATTCTTAATATATTTGTCATGATTATAAGAGTTATTTTGTGGCTAACTATCTAAATTATATTGGTATACTGTTGCTGGTGGCCTTGATTATTTTCATGATTATAGAATGATTTGTGCTAAATTGTTAACTTCCTATGGTTAACTGTTTGCTGGTGCCTGATTTAATACCTCCTCCGTTATGGGGAGTTACATAAAGGCTTAATGATTTATAACCAAACTATATCTATTTGTTAAATTGATTTTTGGCATTTGTGATACAACCAACTGGCCGTTTTGTCGTGGTTTTAGATTTTTTGCTTGCTGCTCATCATGTGAATTGCCTTAGTGTTTAAGTTGAATTACTGAGGTCCTCTTGAAATGGTATTGTTTGCTGCTGGCCATCTTTGAATTATAGCACAACTTGAGGCCAATGTCCTGTTGAATTAAATCGCATGAAACGGCGAGAATGGCCGCTACCCAATTCCTGCTGCTTCGCTTTTTCTTTTTCATCGCCGGGTAGAGAAATTAATTAGCGATTTATGTTATTAGCCTGCGATTAACATAAATCCACGTTATCTCGACACGGTGTTTCCGCTTTTGTGTCCTCACCATGATTTACCAATCATCACGCACCTCGCTTGTGGACGTAGTGTGCTTTTGGCTTTTGTCTTTTCGCGCTATTTTTGGCACTTGGCTTTCTCAATCCGTTCCATGTGGTCATAAAAAATGTTTCCCTCCCACCTCCCCTCTCTTCTATGTAATTGCTGCTGGGTCAGTTGAGACCTATTTTTGTGTCCTTCTTGTTTTTTAATTTGGGCTCTTATTACATTCGGGAGTAATTTGTGTGTAGAATACCTTCTGTAGCAGTTTGAAGTTTAAAAATTAAGTTTGCAGTTGTATTGGTGACCCCCTTTTATGGGTAGACATTTCATAATTTTGCATGTCATATTTTTGAAAAGAGTGCCCAAATTTGCCTTGTGAAATATTACATAAATATGGTATAACAGCCTTAGCCCGCTCAGGAGCTCGATAAATTCTTACTGTTTCTGGCACGAATTTCGTTGTTGTCGTTTCTGGTCGCAACATATTTTCAACAATTGATCATTGTATTTTTGGCATGCCCTTCAAGTAAATTCAATGCACTTTTATCACATGATAAATTTTGTCAATTTATACCATTCCACTTCGTGTACTCTTGTGTGGAATCGACTACTTCCTCTTCTTTATCCGGTGGGGAATTAGGTAGTTAGAGCTGATATTACATGCAATTGTGTTATAGTCCAGTGTGCCATATATGAATTTACAAACCTTTATAATTGTCAATTGCTTAATCTTAATCTATTGTCCAATTATTATAAGAGTGATTTGTGCTAAATATCTAAATTATATTGGTACTCTGTGCTGGTGCCTTGATTATTGTCAGGATTATAAGAATTGATTTGTGCTAAATTGTTAACTTATATTTGGTATACTGTGCTGGTGCCTTGGATTTATACCTCCTCTGTTATGGTGAGTTACATAAAGTGCTTATGCTGTTAATAGCCAAACTATATCTATTTGTTAAATTGAGTTTGCATTTGTGATACGACCATCGGGCCGTTTTGGCGTGGTTTTTTAGAATTTTTGCTTGACTGCGCATCAATGTAATTGCCATAGTGTTAAGTTGAATTACTGAGGTCCTCTTGAAATGGTATTGTTTGCTGTTGGACATCTTGAATTATATCACAAATTGAAGGCCGATTGCCTGTTGAATTAAAATCGCATGAAACAGCGAGAATGGCCGCTACCCAATTCCTGCTGCTTCGCTTTTTCTTTTTCATCGCCGGGTAGAGAAATTAATTAGCGATTTATGTTATTAGCCTGCGATTAACATAAATCCACGTTATCTCGACACGGTGTTTCCGCTTTTGTGTCCTCACCATGATTTACCAATCATCACGCACCTCGCTTGTGGACGTAGTGTGCTTTTGGCTTTTGTCTTTTCGCGCTATTTTTGGCACTTGGCTTTCTCAATCCGTTCCATGTGGTCATAAAAAATGTTTCCCTCCCACCTCCCCTCTCTTCTATGTAATTGCTGCTGGGTCAGTTGAGACCTATTTTTGTGTCCTTCTTGTTTTTTAATTTGGGCTCTTATTACATTCGGGAGTAATTTGTGTGTAGAATACCTTCTGTAGCAGTTTGAAGTTTAAAAATTAAGTTTGCAGTTGTATTGGTGACCCCCTTTTATGGGTAGACATTTCATAATTTTGCATGTCATATTTTTGAAAAGAGTGCCCAAATTTGCCTTGTGAAATATTACATAAATATGGTATAACAGCCTTAGCCCGCTCAGGAGCTCGATAAATTCTTACTGTTTCTGGCACGAATTTCGTTGTTGTCGTTTCTGGTCGCAACATATTTTCAACAATTGATCATTGTATTTTTGGCATGCCCTTCAAGTAAAATTCAATGCACTTTTATCACATGATAAATTTTGTCAATTTATACCATTCCACTTCGTGTACTCTTGTGTGGAATCGACTACTTCCTCTTCTTTATCCGGTGGGGAATTAGGTAGTTAGAGCTGATATTACATGCAATTGTGTTATAGTCCAGTGTGCCATATATGAATTTACAAACCTTTATAATTGTCAATTGCTTAATCTTAATCTATTGTCCAATTATTATAAGAGTGATTTGTGCTAAATATCTAAATTATATTGGTACTCTGTGCTGGTGCCTTGATTATTGTCAGGATTATAAGAATTGATTTGTGCTAAATTGTTAACTTATATTGGTATACTGTGCTGGTGCCTTGGATTTATACCTCCTCTGTTATGGTGAGTTACATAAAGTGCTTATGCTGTTAATAGCCAAACTATATCTATTTGTTAAATTGAGTTTGCATTTGTGATACGACCATCGGGCCGTTTTGGCGTGGTTTTTTAGAATTTTTGCTTGACTGCGCATCAATGTAATTGCCATAGTGTTAAGTTGAATTACTGAGGTCCTCTTGAAATGGTATTGTTTGCTGTTGGACATCTTGAATTATATCACAAATTGAAGGCCGATTGCCTGTTGAATTAAAATCGCATGAAACAGCGAGAAATGCCGCTACCCTATTCCTGCTGCTTCGCTTTTTCTTTTTCATCGCCGAAGTCACTTAATAAGCTGCCTTGCGGTGGTTTCAGGACAGCAAACAGACGAATGAGATGGATGTTTGGAAGACTTTCATTGGCGTTGGGGTATGATTTCCAAAAGTGAAAATCTATTATATCTACAAATTGGAATGTTATTTTTGCTCAATATTTGGTATATGAAAAGAGCTCGTGATATAGTATCAAAATATGTAAAAAAACTCAATTTTCGCCAAAATGGTCGATTGGCCTGTTTGGAACACTCGTGACGATATCTCTTATTAAAATTTGGCAATACAACCAGATCACCTAATTCCATTGATTTCTATAGTCAAATCAAATATCTTGGCCATCAATGGTTACTAGTCATCTATGGACAGTCGGTACAGACACTGCGTATTAAATTTAAAACAATAGCTATTCTATAATTACAAACACGTTTAATTTTGAACAAACAATATCTATGAGCATGCGCGGAAACGATACGCAATGATTTCTTTCACTTCTCTTATTGAAGATATTGACGAATGCACAGCTGGAACTGATGATTGCAGTGACAATGCCGATTGCGGTGATACCGATGGATCTTTTACATGTACCTGTAAAACGGGATACTCTGGCGACGGTTGTCACTTGCCGAGGGATTAAGTAATGTAACCACGACGTATAAGATTTAAGACATCTTTTTATTAGAAACTTGTATTATAGCAACATAAACAGTGCAATAGATTAAAAACCACTATTCTATTCCGAATTGTTTCGAATTTCATTCATTTCTCTTATTAAAATTTGGCAATACAACCAGATCACCTAATTCCATTGATTTCTATAGTCAAATCAAATATCTTGGCCATCAATGGTTACTAGTCATCTATGGACAGTCGGTACAGACACTGCGTATTAAATTTAAAACAATAGCTATTCTATAATTACAAACAAGTATCATTTTTGAACAAACAATATCTATGAGCATGCGCGGAAACGATACGCAATGATTTCTTTCATTTCTCTTATTGAAGATATTGACGAATGCACAGCTGGAACTGATGATTGCAGTGACAATGCCGATTGCGCTGATACCGATGGATCTTTACATGTACCTGTAAAACGGGATACTCTGGCGATGGTGTCACTTGCACGAGTGAGTAATATAAACATGACGTATTAGATTTAAGACATCTTTCTTTTGCAACTGTATTATAGCAACATAAACAGTGCAATAGATTAAAAACCACTATTATATTCCGAATTGTTCCGAATTTCAATCATCTCTCTTATTGAAATTCGGCTATCCTATCAACTAACCTAATTCCATTGATTTCTATAGTCAAATCAAATATCTTGGCCATCAATGGTTACTAGTCATCTATGAACAGTCGGTTCAGACACTGCGTATTAAATTTAAAACAATAGCTATTCTATAATTACAAACAAGTATCATTTTTGAACAAACAATATCTATTGAGCATGCGTGGAAACAATACGAAACAATACGAAAGAGGTTAGATCTGCAGAAACACGAGTCGAGCCCCGAGAGGCGATTCGAGCCGAGAGCTCGCTAACTGCTCCGGAGATAGCCCGAGCAGAAGTCTAACCAGTTGCGACTGCAAGCAAGAACAGGTGACAAAGTCGTAGAACAGAATGACCCCAGCACGAGGAACTTCTGGACCGAACGACAAAATCGATATCGAGGAAGCAAACAGGTAGCCGAACTCCGGCTCCGGGCAGAGGGATGCCCCAAGAAAATGCCCATGGGCAGCACAGTGGCATCGACACGATATCTCCCGAGGAGAAGAAGTGAAGAGAGCCACCAGAGAGGTGCTACCCGAACGGGCGAGATACCGACTAAGGATCACGGAGCCTCGAGAAGAGGGAGTAACCAACTCGACAACCAATCTCGAGACGTCAGACATGGAAGAAAGACTCACAACGGGGGTTTACGCCCCAGAGGCATTCCCACAAGGAGCGAGAAGCTCCCAACCGACTTAAAGTCCAGGTCATCTTTGACCGACTAGAAGAGAGAGGTTAAAGATTCCCAGTCGGAAGTGGGCAGACCACCATGTCAGGGGCTCCTATAAAGACAGGAGCAGAGCAACCGAACGTGCCCCAGGACCCCGAGGGTACTAAGGGGGAAAAAAAAAGCCACAAAATCCAGTCGCGAGGCACGGCGGGGAAGACAAGACCATGCCAACTGCCAGAACAACTGAGAAGCCGCCAGTGAAGGCGAGTTCGGAGAACCCGCCCAGCAAGGGAATACCCTATCGCAGGGATTCCCAGCTAGGCAGCACAGTTGAGACAGAAGGCGAGGCAAAGAAATCCCGCAAGTGAAGAGATTGAACAACGGGAGCCTGAAAAAACCGCTGGAGGGGAGGGAACCCCCTAAGACAGAGCCCGACGAATCGGGAGCACCCCCTGGGCCTGACGCCCAGGAACCGCACTAGGCCCGGACGAGCCCCAACGGTAGGCCCGGACGAGCCCCACAGCCCCCGTAAGAGGGGACCAGTCGCATGTTTAAGGCCGAAAATCAACGCCCACGACGGCGGATAAACAGCCCCCGGTGGGCTCACCCAACCGACACTGACCGCATGATCGTTGCCAAGCTTTGCCAAAAACGCGGACAAATATTGCACGCCATGGTGGTTATGACAATAGTTCCCATCGTATGGTGGTTCTATCCCAATGGATATGTATTTGTGATACGTGAGTGGGACGCAAAAACTGTAATTACACAGGGGTTCACCTCAGTCTATGTTGCTCTCGCGTGCCATATTTGCCCGCGATTTTCGTACGATCATTACTGTCAGTATCACATTTGGTGACCCACCGGGAAACGACCACCATGCAGCGTACCCCTGCGGGGAGGAGACGCGGCATAGAGGATTGAATGTAACCAATCAACCACGCCAATCACCGTCCGAGAGGTGAGACTCTATAAAAGGGAGGAGTACTCCGGCGCCGTATCGTTCGTCTTTTCGAAGGCGGGAGAACAGCCCCTAAAAGTACGATGTCCCTAGCTATACAACTGCGACATAGGCTACGCACGGGCACGCAGCGCGCCCTTAGAGGGCATGCTGGCAGCTGCACTGAGCCCCCGTGGAGGTCAAGCCCGAAGGCTGCCCCACGGGGCGCCGAGAACGGAAACACCCCCGGGGGGTGCCGTAACGGCAGAACCGTAGCGGGAACTAGTGCCGGACGATCCGCACCAGTAACCGCACACGGTACCCCCATCCTCATTTTCACTCCAGGCACCATGTCCACTCCCATACAGCATCACTGATCACACAACTCCTGTACACCATCCCTTTCATCTTCAAAGAAATCTTTCTCCCCAAGTATCAACTCTCCACATTCTCTAAAATTCACCCACCATACCTTACTCTTGCTGTCACAGCCGCCTCCATCCACCACCCGCACTAATCCCGTCACCTAGGTTTTGAACTCCTTGACTGTTTCCACCTCGTCACACATCTTTTCCACCTCCTTCCCCACTCCGCTCAACTCTCTTCTTGCATCTTCCACACACAAATCCTTCTCTCCCTCGCAATAATCATCTCAACACTCACCTCCGATCGGGGGTCCAGCAGCCTTTCCTGTGTTCATTTCTCCAATTTGCATTTACCACTTCTTCCTGACTGACTCTCCCAACTGGCCCTTCACCACATCAATCCCTCCACCCTCTGATCCCACTCATTCTCCTCATTCATTCTTCTCTCCATATGCTCTTTCCAGACCCTGCCTCATCTTTCCCTCACTGAAGTTCACTTTCCATCACTTCCTCCTCATACATCTTCCCCTTCAACATCTTTTCCTGACTTTTTCATTGCCTTCACTACTTTATACACCTTTGTTTGGGTTCTCCCTCAATTCAATCACCACCCTTCTCAGCTTCCTCCTTCATGCCCTCGCAAACCACTTTCTTTGCGCTCGCTTCTTCAATCTCTTATACCTCACTTTTATTCTCTTCCGACCATTTCTCTCCTCGTTTCCTTATACCATCCTTCTTTCTCCCTATCGCCTCCTCACCCTCATCTTCCACCATCCCACCGTATCTTTCCTGTCTCTCCTCCCTTTCTTTTTCCCCACACTTCCATCACAACGCCGAACAACACCCCTTCCTTAAACAACCCCCACCGATCGGACACATCCCCCCCAAGCTCGCCCACTCTCCATCTCAAAATTTCTTTCTTGTCTCTTCTTCTTCAGCTTCCATACTTTCTTCCTCCACAATGCACTCCCTTCTCATCACTTTTTTCACCTTCCACTTGTCCACATCGCAACCACCAACCTATTTTTTGAATTCCAGGGGAATTACCTACATAACATTCTTCACAAACTTTCTCCTCTCCTTACCCACAACCACAAAATCAATCTCCGACTCGTTTCCCCGAACGACAGGTCACTTTCCTTTTGTCCTCTTTCTTAAACCACGGATGCGAATGCACATCTCCTTCTCATCACAAACCTCTAACAGCATCCTTCCTTCATTGTTTTCGCTCCCCAAACCCGTACCCAGTCCGTGAACCCCCCCAAACCCATCGCTCCCTTTTCCCACTGTCCCATTGACACTCACCAACACGATGGACTAATTCCCCACACTTGCATCTCCTTCTGCCCCCCTGCAACATCTCATCATAAAAAATGCTCCTTCTCCTCGCACTTCCTTCCACACTGCGCAGCATAGCCGCATATGAGCCTCACGACCCTCCTCCTCAAAAACCATTACAACTGTCATCACCCTATCGCTCCTCCTTCCACTACCTTCTCACACCGTTCCTCATTAACCCATACTCCAATCCCCCACTCCATCCTTATTTCCTGCACACCACAACTTATACTTTCTTCTCAACTCCCACCATCCTAGCCCCCTCCCTTTCCACCTCACTTCCTGTACACACACACATTCACCTCCTCTTCCTTTAACTCTCGCTATTCCACACCCTTCCCTTTCATTGCTCCCTACATCAGACTTCCAACCCTCCAAACCGAGCAGCTAGTCAGGTTTTAGGCCGTCATGATGCAAGCAACGCTTGCGCGGACCGGGGTTGATTCCTTCACCTTTCTTACTTATGGAGGTAGGTGACACCACCCCAAACCTTCGGGCTGGTTGGGGCCCTCTTGTATTTGTCTAATGAGGATTTCTTGCGAGCGGTTTTTTAAATAGGCCGGATTGCCCGTCCTGACGAGAACCACCGTTTGGCTGTGGCCCTAGCCTTTGGGGATTCCCCCCCCCCAAATGAAGGGGCAGCATGTAAAGCAGTGACTGGATGACGCCTTTAGCTCTCCAGTTTAAGGCGAGTTTATTTAAATGATGTATTCGTATTTAATTTATTCACATTTGTTTAGATAAAAATGACCGGAAAGGGTGTGAAAACAATTACCTTGAAGATTATTACCAAAGTTTTTAACGTTTTTACGCACCAAGGTGAAGTTCACACTAAAGTAACATATTTAAAACAAATCCCTCGGGAAGTATATAGAAAGGTAAAAATTCGATAGCGTCCATTGCATTCAATGGGGCTTGACCTTGTTTCCCCCTACTTTGTTTAAAGCAAGCATTTAAGACACTCTCAAAACTATTCCTTATTTTAATCATATGAGCTCCATCAATAATTTGATACCGTTTTTTATCCAAATCTAAGCAACTTTAAAATTTGACCCCCTGTACAAATGAAAATGAGGCTTTTTATTGATGTTTCTATTTTTAGCTATAACTCCAAAACTTTAGATTGCAGATAGTACAGATAGTACAAACATACCTTTTTGGAATCCTTATGGTTAGACAAATAACCGTGTTATTAGTTTTCAACATGACTGGATCAATTAAAAATTTTGTCCCCCGTATAATCTTTATTTAGACCCCCCCTCCTTAAGGCATCATTTGCGGCACTTTAGAATCATGTTTCAGGGCTCACTGTCAGGCTGTCTACATATTTAATCACTCAAACATTTTGTACTTGAGATGTGTTACAAATGTCTGCTAGCTCCCACGCTAATTGGTTGAATGCCAGTGGGCTGGATCAAGTGAACATAGCGCAACTACTTTGATTAGTGCTATTTGGGCCCATATTGTAAACACTGCCTCAGTGAATGAACCTTCACTAACACATAATCAATCTCTTTAGCGCCCAAACCAAGAGGTGTGTGTGTGTACAGTTACACATTGTGCAAGTCACAGAGGACTATACACTGTGGAAGATATTGGTGGTAAAGCAAGACATACTTCCATCGGGCAGAAAAATATCACCCAAAGATCATAGGTCAAATGTCAGCGATGGGTCAAAGATCAACAGAAGCTGAGGGTCAATGGTCATCTATGGTCAAGGATAATAACATAAGATCGAGATAAAAGGATAATAGGATAATTTCATTGCCCTTAATTAAAAAAATAACATAAGATTAAGATAAAAGAGATAATACGCTGCCTCCCATTTGGTTGTGTAAACCAGTTTGTGGCTGGCAGTTGTGTGGGTAACGAGAGGGGGCAGGGGCAGCTTCCCTCCTTGTTCGGAATCTTGACCCGTTGCCCCCCACCCCCTGAAAAAATAGTGAATTGCTTTCCCCCAGGAAATATATGTGCCCCCGCCCTTTTCCTCCTTAAAAAAGGCTGGTTACGCCGCTGGTTTGTTGTCAATGGTCACCTAGTGGACAGTATGGCCTTTGGCCAATATTAAGAAACCTCATATACAAGGAGGTGCGACGATCATGACACTCATGCATATGCATCGACTATGATAACCGCAGTGCCTATGTGGTTACATAGATTTTAGGGCAGTGGTCAGCAAGTGTTCATTTGGGCTTTGTTTTTCAAACAATCATCAAACCGCTGTGAAAGCCGATATAGTCCGGCGGGAGCAATAGTCCGGGCTCCATAGACGATAACGGAGTAAAGCGTGAAACTAATGTGCGTGAAGGGGCATCTGAATCGAGTTTCTCACCGGCCTTTAAATACTGGGGGGAAATAATGGGCCATTGGGCCAATTTCAGCTATCCTGGTCAGAAGAACCACCAAACCAGCATCAAATAGGTTGTAATGAGTTAGCGGTCAGTGGTCAGTGTGGTCATTTTGGTCAAAATCTAGAAGTTATTCTTTTTTACCGTATGTTTGTGCTCATCCATTACAGTTGTGCACATACATTGCCAATGGATAGTAAAATCTGGGTTGTACACAGATTTTTTATCAGTGGTCAGCATTATTATTGTGGTCAAATTTGGTCAAACGGCCAAGGTCCGTGTTCTGTGAAAACACAATCCGCAGTCCTGATGTGTTTTTTTTACTAATTCTACCGGCGAGTAATTTTGCAAACAAAACACCACTAAGAGGTATAAGTTCTTGAAAAATTTATTTCAAGTTCCTCCACCACACGGTAATTACCATTGGTATTGCAATGTTTTACGTGCAATATCTTACGGTATAAGTTGATTAATTAACAAAAACAAAGTTTATTGATTATTAATATATAGATATATATACAGAGATTTATATAGCGCCTTTCTATTGGGCCTCTAAGCGCTTTGACAAATGGTCGCTGATCACTGTGGCCCAAACATACATAAAACCATTAGCATCATTTCATCCAGGATGCAGCAATAGCGGAGCGCGATTTCCCTTATCGAAACATACATCGAGGATAACCATCGCAGCCGGGATCAGACCTTCCCAAATATAGCATGGGGAAATCGAGGGGACAAAAACTAAAGCGGTTAATTTCTTGTCCTTTTTATAGTGAAATTACAAGATAGCTGAATCTCACAGGGATTGAACGCACGCCTATACGGATGGCGAGCATTCACTGGAGTAGAGCGCCTACCTGAATTGAGCTATCTTGTCCGCCATTATACCCAGTGTTGAAAATATTCAAACGCATGGTATTATTTCAAATCAAAGGTTCCATAATTTCCGGTACTTTTTATTTCATAAAGTATGTCTTTCAGTTTCTATCGGTATTCTATATGCAAAGAGCTTCAAACACACGCATTGATTTGAGTTTAGACTTTTAACCATTAATTTATAGTTTTTTAAGGTGTGGCATCAGGATTAAATGGGCCTAAGAAATTCTTTTTAAAAAAACTTGGATATAAGTACATTCAATTGTGGATAACAACTCTGAATAAAAAAATATGGCTTAACCATATTCGTTTTTGAGAAAAAGACTTTCAAAAAGTACATTTTTGCTCAAAATTTTACATTTTTACCACGCAACTATGGGAAATTGTGATGCACTGATAAATATAGTGCCCTAAAAAGATAACAAAGGGGTCGAACGTTTTTCTGATTTTCACATATGTTTAGGTCTAAAGTTGGAATACTGAAAAATACGAAATATATAAAAAAATGGTGTCACCGTATTAGTTTTCCTGAAAATCGTCGAAAAAGGGGACACCCTTTTTTAGTGGGAAATTTCCGTCTTCACTAGAGACGATGCGTCTCGAGTTATTTACGCCTATAGGTCACGCAGCAAAAATAAACAATGGGTGCGGAAGGTGAGACGCGTAGTAATTAATCAGGCGCGTTCTTACACAAGTCCTAGCAACATCAGAGTTCTTCGCGCTTTGCGAAACGCTTTACAAATTCGCGTAAACGCAGAGGGGGGAAGTCGATCATGAATTTTTGCGACGCCTAAAAATCGCAAACGAATGCACGCTTGCTCATCTCCCAAAGCTTATTAAAGTCGGCTGCACGTACTCTTAGAAACCAAATCATATGCCAACACCTTAAGAATGTTAACCTCGTCTACCTGAGCATTTTTTGTAACAAACCACCCCCTGTGATTTCCTTTACTGAACACCCGATTCCTGTAAATTTGGTCCAAATGAAGCTAGAGTTCTCTTTCCTGGTACCAAAATAAGTAGAACATCCCAATTATGACGTCACCATGACGTCATATGTTGAGAAATGTACGAAAATACTGATATAGGTGGAAAGTGATATTCGGCCAATTTTAGCGGACCTCAAAACACCTATTTTAGAGCTATAAAATGCTGTCATTATGTAAAAATGTAAGTGTCTGTCAAGTAGAGTCAAAACTGCATGAAAATCTGATTTTCCTAACCTTTTTGGCGAAAAAATAAATTTTTACAACGTGTGTGTCTATGGAAATGGCAGTTTTGCTGACATGCGAACTTAATTATGACGTCATTGTGAGTAATTGCTAGGCTGTGGTATCTTTTGGTATCAATGGAAAGAGGAGGACAATAGCTATCATTGAACCAAAATCAAGTGTCTGTGATGTTCAGTGTGGTGTTAGGCATGTTGGTACTTCTCTCCGCAGGGGGGCGGTGGTTACCACTGCCAGCATCACTTTGGGATCACCGTGTATCTTGCCATATACCCCGGGGAGTTTTTTTTGGATTAAAAGGAGCGGAACAGGTCAATTGACAATTACATTAAAATAATTGCCACCAAAAAAGGGGGCTTTAGCAAGCCGGGGAAAAAACCTGAAGGGGGTGGTAACACCCCCCCCCCTCCTTCGGTTGACGAGGGTTAAAGAATTCCTAAAATCCAAAGGAATTCACATATTGATTAATAAAAGGCACAAATTAATAATAAGACCATGAATTTGTACGAATATGTGTACAAAAGGCACACTTTTAATTAAAACATTACTGTTATCGTTGGAAAATTATACGAATTAATTAATTCAGTCAAAATGTAATTTAATGGGGGTCGATGTTTTCAAATTGAAAAAAATAAGTCTACAAGCATAATTGATATCATAGCTGATAGGAAAGCGTAAGCTTTCAGCTTTAATTGCTTTTTGTGTGAGGTAAATTAGGACATTCCGTTCAATTTATGGTTGATTTAAGCAAGCGAGTCTCACACGTTCGATGCATTTGTTACATGGTATGTAAAAAAGGCTCACCTTGTGCTTTTTAAGCAAATATAATTTTGAATTATTATGATCACATATTACAAGCAAAGTAAGTTATTAAAACATTAAAATAATTCATTAGCATTCAACCAACTCGAATTTTCAGCTCGACAGCATTTCATTATTCTTTTTTCATATCACTCACCAGTGATATTTTTAAAACAAGTTATTTAAAAAAAATAATAACCCATTAGGAGTCATCCCCTATTGCACCCAAAACGCACTCAAAAAAATGTAACAATTGTATTGTAAAATAAATTAAACAATTATTCCAAGTTGTGGGAAAATACTATTTTTGCAATTTTTATTATTTCGATTACGTTTTGCTCAATATCTCAAATGGTGAAATCGGAATTTATGAAACGGGAACGAACGTACTCAAAAACGAAAGGTCGTATGAACATGAAATTGCACAGATATAAGCATCCAAAAGGCTATTGAAAACGTTTGAATTATGCTTCAATTTTGAATTATGGCATACAGTTTCCTGATTGGTTAGCTCCTGGTTGGTTGGGATGTTAAAAAGGATCATTTTAAATACAGTTGTGAGTCAATAAAAAACCCTACATTCAGGAAAGGATTTTTCTTCAAGGTTTTAAACGTTATTTGCTTCAATGGTGCATGGTGTTTACAGAGGATAAACCAGGCTATCAGAAGATTTTTATTTGGTTGGTCTTTCAGGGCTTTGGGTTCAGAAACTATGTCAATTTTGCGGATGAGACCTAAAATTCAGTTTATTGGCCACTTTTAGCCTACAATGCGGAGAGACTGACACAGACGTTTATACCATAACACATTATAGCACAAGACCAAATTCACACATTGCAATGTTCAGATGGTCTCGAGTTTTCTCGGCAAAAACAGATCAGTTTGAATAAAATGGTCTATTTTGTTAACATAATATAAGGAAATATCCTTCAAAAAATGAAATTACCATGGTTCAATCATAAGAGTCAGTTATTGAAAATCACTCCATATCAATGTCTCAGTTCATGAAAAATATATGAAACTGCCCTCATAGATTTTTGTTTTACATCTCTAAAGGCGGGTAAGTAGTTGCACAAATACAGTCTACTCAGCGCCATAAATTGCAAGAAGAACTAAAGCTGAAGTTTTCTGTAAATAAATCGAATAAAACTTGAAATTCATTATCGCTGCTGGTCAAGCAGAATACAAAAACTTTCTATGGTTTCACTTTTGCTCCCAAGTTTCGTTGTAGTTTAATACCATGAGATCTTGCTGAACCAAAAGTAAACTGTAGGTCTTACACCAGCTATCTTGAATTTCTTATTCAGGAAAATTGAACATTGGTTTACTTAGCATTTCTTTGTATATCATATGGGATATTATTTTTATAATCCTTCATTTACCCTCCCACCTTCTATTGCTCAACATAATTTGGTGTTAAATTTGTATCAAATCACTGATGAAGACCTTGTTACGTTATGTAAGCGATGCATCTTGTTTGGCTCTCAAAATCGGCCAAACAGGGATTTGAAATGGTCTCAGCCAGAATAGGCGTAACTTTTTCTCCAAAGTCCAAATGACACCAAATAAACGTTTTGAAAGGCCTGTTTATCCTTCTTTATAACGATAGCAAAAATGTTGAGCAAAACAATTCTTAACTATTTAATTATTGTATTATGAATGTAGGGTTTTTTGACTCACACTGTAAACTTAAAGAGCCTGAATGTGATCATGATATACTGGTGGTTTTCCCACTACATCCGTGTAATTCAATCTAACCGACATCACTTTCGCTTAAGCGGGTGTGGCGATTCAATAAGCCACGCCTTATATTTATGCGCCATACTGTATTACAACACATGTTTCGTATGTCCATCAATAGGTTACGGTTCAATGCAATGAACGGATTTTAAATCATGAATGCCAATCGATCTTCAGGTAAGCCATGCAAAAATGATGGCATTATCTACGCCACCACAACGTGGCATCGATTTCCTGGATAACGCCGCAAACTCTCACACCGAATAGAATCGTCGAAAATTTAATGAAATGACACGAATAAAAAATCGAACTATAGTTTGTAATAGGGGGTTTTTAATTGTCTCCTATATATAGTCAATATTTGAATTTTCAATTTCAATCCATAATTCAGATATAAAGGTGATGCTTGCGTTTTGATATGGCACATTTGGCATCTGCCGACATTGATTCGTCAGCGGTTAAGTGTGGCGAGATACAAAAACCGGTTTATTCCATCCAGTCATTCATAGAATTAGTAAATGATATTAACAGTAAAAACCAGCAAGAGTTCAGAGGGGGAGGTGCAGTCGTGGCAACTTTTGGAACAGAAAACCAAGGGGTTGACATCCCTGACAGACTCTAACAGTTATCTTGCATGTTTTGTTGGACACAATCAAAAAGCATTCGACCAGGATCAGGCATTGTACTTTAGGTTGGTGAAGATATTGATCTGGCAGTGAAAGATGGAGTACGGCTTAGGCATCATTACAATAACAATGGTCTGGAGCTATGAAGCCTGCTTTTCAAGTTTGGTTAAATGCTGGCAGTAAGGTCAGCATCCTTTTTCCAGAAATGCAACGAACTGCCCACCTCCCCTCTGGAACTTTTCCTGTTTTTACGTTTTTACAGATGTAACATCCAAAATTTGTTTCAACTGTGGAAGTGATTTCAGTAAGGGTCCTTTTCATTATGTCTGAATATTTTTTCATGCATTATGTCGCTTTAAGTCAAAACCCACTCAACATTTTTACTTGAGGAACTAATGGCGTGATGTGAAACGGCAAATTTGCATATTTTGTGATTACCGATTAAATTACACGTTGTATTTTTATATGCGAGATATAATCTTCATGTGCTCTCATGAAAAGCACACAACACACACATTATACCCTGTTAGATAGGCTCGTTTTGTGAAACAGCGATTTTGAGACGCAAGATACCATTGCTTTACATGTTTCGTGGAACGGACCAATAAATAAAGCACATAGGACTATATCATGAATCAATTATCTTACCAATTAATAAGCAAAGCAATATCCAGAATCTGATTTGGTAATTTAAAAAGAAATTTCTTTACTTACTCACTCTGCCAAAATTAACAAAATGTTAACACAATATATGAGAACTAGTCAAATTCTTAATGCATAGTTATTCCAGAATTTAGCATGGTTAGTTGGATAATTTTTTTTTCATTCCTTGTTAATCATTTTTTTGTTGTTGTTGTAAGTTCTAAGAAAAAATCCACACTAAATACGCGTCGGAGATACAAACATTTGTAAAACGCATCTAGATTCAATTCTAAATGGTTTGGCAAACTCAATTTTATCATTTAGTCTCTGGAGGCTAGCAGACATTGTAAAAATCTCGGTACAAAAGGTTTTAGCGATTAAATCTGTGGGCAGCCTCAGCAGCCTGAAACGTGATCTTGATTGATGCAAATGCTACCGCCACATTTTCCCAACATGTGCGTGAACTGTTTTTTACTTTAGTCGGCGGGGATGCAGGGAGATATTATTTTGTTTAATACGTTCGTAACTGGCAGCTTAAATTAATACAAAAATTCAAACTTGTGGTTTTGGTGGTAGAAGCGGGCTAATGATTATTGCAACACCCTATTCGCTACTTTGATATGTATTGATGATTAAACCATTAAAAACAGCAAGTTTGGTTCTTTTCTCTTCTCTCTCTATCTCTTCGAAAGAAATGGATTTGAAATCTGAAATTTTTTATGACGACATGAGAACAATACGGCTTTAATAACTGATTATCAACATTTGCAGACTTACCCGGGTTAGTCAGAGGACGGAACCAAAGGTCTTTTTAATGCACGAGACTTTTTTTCTTATGCAAGACTGTAGGGCAAAGGGCCAATTTACAACATTTTGGTTTCAGTGATAATTTTCTGTCCCTTTTAATATTATTTGATTAAAAACCACTTACCTTTTGAATGATAGCTTGGGTAAAATTTAAAACATTATATGAATTTTGTTTTCTTTCCTCTTGCTTAGTGACAGAGAAAAATATAGTACTAGGTTATCCGACACATGATGATGTGCTGGGGAGAGCTTTCTACTTACTTTTGTGATGCTATTTTGGAATCTTCAGGCCACGCAGTCACAACTACAGAAGTTAGGGATATGGCCGGTTACTGAGGACTGTCACGGTAGAGTCTAATTGAAGCAACGTGTGCAAAGTTATGATTAAGGGATTAGGTTATACACATACAAAAGAACTGTAAAATATACAATAACAAGTTGAGTTGATCATGGCAATGCTGGATGCAGAGGAGAGAGAACGAGAGGGAGAGAGAGAGATGGTGTGTATGAAACCGAGGGACCTAATAGATATTCTTCCAAATTAAAGGTCTTTCGGAAGCTATAAAAATGGGTTTATTCCCTATTAGGCTTTAAAATAGGTCATACAAAATGTGTGTGTGTGTGCGTGTGTGTGTGTGCGTGTGTGTGTGTGTGTGAGTATGTGTGTGTGTGTGCGTGTGTGTGTGTGCGTGTGTGTGTGTGTTATTC
>JAMKCH010067152.1:0-14709 GCA_023653785.1 Ophioderma brevispina
TTCTCTTTCATCATTGATTGTTTTTTTTCCAGTGTTTTTTGCACAACGGAATATTGTTCGAAATAATAATAGGCCATCATATATTTGTTTAGATGTGACGTTACAAATATGAATTAGTTTTTCTTAATTTTCGTAGTGATACATCTCTGGGTCTGAGAATGTTGAATTTACAATAGACGCAGTATAAAATAATATTTACCCAGACAAATAAGGACAAAAGGCAACGATTTTGGGTGCGCAAATCTGTCAAGCGTGTGGACGCTTATTTATTGAGCTCAAAGTGAATGGTTAGCCAAACCCTAACAAGGGAGCAAAACTGAATATATGCAACTCAAAACGGAACAAAATGTTCCTAGCCCCCCCCAGACAGACCTCTTAGAAAGAAGATGTTACAAAACAGAGATGCGTAAATTTGTGCAAACTATTTCTGCTAAGTGTTTAGATTCCAAACTAGGTAATGCCCTAGCCCCTCCCAGACATACCAATCAGTGAAGGAAAGGAATTACAACACGCATAACATAGCAGAAAACAACAACCTTTGTCCTTATATCATCTCCTCAAGCAGAAAACCTCTGGAGTAACATGAATAGCCTAACCTAATGCACTACAATATTACAGTAGAATCAACCTGGGCAAATATCCCTAAGTTACTGTACAAGAAGCAATTTAACAGAAATCAGTCATAGTCTTGTTTTCCAAGCAGTTTAAAAAAAACCTATGTGGAAACAAGTAACAATAGCAATGGCTTATACTAGATATTTATAGTACACATGGAAGAATTAACTCTGGTGAGCGAATTAGCTTAATAATTTATAAAATTGTAGAATTCAATCCTGGAGTGGATTACACCAGGGAATTTTTAATCAAGTAAATACCTGTAGAAATGACTTTGCTACTCTGAATTGCCATTAACATGCAGTTTATTTACTCTTGGCAGTAGCAGACCTCTTGATTGGGCTAAGACGTTTTTATGAAAATATCTGAATACAAACCGCCAACCAAGTTTTGCGGGAGGAAAACTTGCTAATCCCTCCCCCCCTCTCGCCCGCCTGAATAGGAAAACTGTGAATTGCCAAATTAAGCCCTATGAAATAAAATGCCTGAATTGAATAACAACAAGCCGTCAGAAAGAATATGCATGCATTTTGCATAATTAGGAGGGGAGAGGTGACCCATCAAACTTGATATAACTATCCAAGCTGGGTGAAAATATGAGAATTTTTGATGACGCATTCATGCGTTTGCAAACTCACGACCACACCTTATTATGATAATGTTTGATGGTGCTCTCTTGGCCTGAGTGTTAACCTTTTTTTTTTTTTAATTTTATTGTAACTCATAGTGCAAATTGGACCAAACAAATCAGCTTAATCCATCTCAACCACTGCTCTGGCTTGCGCATTACTTCCTCTTAATTATACAAGGGTAACATTCATCACGTCGATCTTTTCATATGTTAAAAACTTGCATATCCCCTTGACAAAACAACTTTCGGGGAACTTTGTACACAATTGGTAAAAATAAGTTAATTTTCCCTTTTCTTGACTACTGAACCCCCTTAAATCAAGTCTTCCCATTGAGCGAGTGGAAAAATTTCTGGTGCAATGCACAGCCAATGAGTGGGATTAATTACTTTTTCATCCCATCGCTTCTAAGATAATTTTTTTGAGAAACCCTGGACACCCAATGGCAATTGTTTTAAAATTCCCTTTAGAGATTCAGCAGCAATTTAAAAAGGGTTCTAAAACCACTTGGTGTTTTTTTAATAGTGCCCCTTTTACATTTATATTATGAACTAAACATAAGGGCTTGAAATTTCATCACAAATTATTGTGGAAAAGTGGAGAAACAAAAGCTTATACAAACTTTTGAGATATGAGTTTAAAAGAGGAAATTCATAGCGCAGCTTGAGAAAACAATAACATAAGAAATATCACAGGAAAAACATTGCGAAGTTACGTTTTCGACCATAACTTTAAAAAAAAAACGGAAGCCCGATGACGACAAACAAATTGCAATAGAAGGTATTATTTCATCGACTTTAAATTGAACTAATTTTAAGTTTACCTACCAAAGGATGTAATTCCCCCTTAATTAGGACACTTTGAGAACAGAGAAAATATCCCGATTAACCAGATATCCCGATTAAGAGAATACACACAGATACTAGGAGCCAGAGATATTGGGGGCCCTACAGAATATCAAATGTTAGTTAACCTGCACAACACAATCGATGTTTGTTATCATAGCTTTTATATATAAGTGTGTACGCCAATGAAAAGGGGCAATGTACATGCACATTTGTGACATGATACAAAAAGCCAATTATTTTGTGTACAAAAAGACCAAATTTAAAAACTTCCCTTTTTTTTTAAATCCAATATCCCTGCTACCTGTTCCAAATCACTAAAAATCCCTTAAGCATTTCTGATAGAGAGAAATTTTGGGCGGTACTTTTTGCGTGTTTTTAAGCACTAGTAAGTGTTAATAAAGTAATTTGATCATTACAATTGCCAACAAAAAAAAAACAAAATTGCGGTCAAAAATCAAATAATTCGCTCAGAATCATTAAATGATCTTAATTCCCCATCGCATAACCTATTCCTAATAGACCACATCTCCTAATTACCTAAAACAAACATGTTCAGCAGGATTAAAATCCTGTTACAATTGAGCACACCCTGCAAGCCCAGAATTCTGCCCTATCACAAATACTTATTTGTTATGTAATTGAATGATTTCGGGTCATTTTGGATTTTGGGGTGGCCATATTGTATTGATGGTAAGTTTGATCAAATCAATCACATCAATGACCCGTCCAGTAGATTTCCGTCTTTAAAACTGGAATAGAGCAATGAAATGTATGGTCATTGTATAAATTTGAGAGGAGTGGCACCCATATTTGGAATTGTCAAAAAGCCACTTGCACGAACTTTTGCACACCCGTCCAGAAATTATTGGCTTAGTTCCTCATAAACTAATATGGATCGATAGAAAAAGTCTATGACTAATAAGTATACAACCTCTCAGAACGAATGGAATTGCCGACCACGCCCAAAAAACTTTCAATGAACTGACAGGAATAAAAAAATCCTTTTATAAGACGACGGATTGAAATTTGTAAAGCCCTCAATGACTGAATAAATGATTTTGTTCTCATAAGTGGTCCGATGGACAGACCTACTACGTACCCAACCTTTTTTGCGCATTATCAAGAGCTCGATGAGCATGGAATTCGTTCAAAACTGGGGAACGTTGTAGTTTCTATGTAGTCTTCAAAGATTCTTTTCGGGTAAGGAGAAATACCCCTTGTAATTTGAAGAACTAAGCCTCCGACATTAAGGTAATTTAATATTATATGAAGATTCTTTTTTAAACTTCAACCACACAACAACATAAATGACGTGGGTGAAAATCTGACCATCCAGGATTTTAACCCCGGGGTTTCGCTAATCAGTCCCGAATGCCTACCAACTGAGGCTAATGACTCAGAAGATAGTGATGAACATGGGTTTACTGAAAGGGCTATATATAACATCACTGCTCTTTCCCATCTGACCCATTAGCTCAGTTGGTAGAGCAGCGGACTTGTAAACCGAAGGTCCCAGGTTCAATGCCTGGATGGTCATGAATTTGTCACTGATGTCAGTATGTTTGTGTGGTTGAAGTTTAAAGAAAATTCTGATATAGAACCTTGTCATTGTTTGCATAATGCAAATTTGATAAGCCAACTAGTAAAAGCGCAGCCTGGAACCGAAATGTAGTTAGTAATTAGCACCCACACACATACTTTTAAGACACCCAATGGGGGTTGGGGGGGGGGGGGGGAGGGGGTTATTTGTGGTGGAGGATTATTTTTTTTTTTGCTTATTAGTGGTCTTTTTTTAAACGTTTAGACAACTGTTCTTGAAACTCTCTATGATGACGGGGTGTCTTTAACGGAATAAACCGCAATATTATATTGCACATTATTCCGTTCTTACGTAACGGAAGGAAAACCACAGTCCACATAAGCTTGTTTACCATCCCCATAAAGGATACAGTTCCGGACACAAACAACATATTATGTATGGCCATATATCTGTGTGTGTGTTTGAGCGATATATTTTGCACACAGTTATGTTTGCTAATTGTCTAGGAACTACCCTGAAACCCTGCTAGCGAGAATGCTCAGAATGCTTATTTATCATAAATTGCGATTTTGTAGTTAGAATTGGAATCCCAGATTGTATTAAGCGGCAGAGCTGGAAATGCTAAGTTTATGTCCTTCCATGATAAAATAGTGCACCTCAAGAAATGACCTCTAACTTACCTGAACCGACGGAAAAAAACTAATGGATGAGCGTAGACACGTACATGGCCTAGTTTCCTGGGTATTTCATATTGGAAGGCCGCTCCAGCAAGCCGTTGAATTATTATCGAATATATTAATTATTCTAGTTTACTATCCAGTTACCAAATGCAACCGTGTAAAAATCTCAAAACTTTTTGAAAATTGGGGGCGCTTTATCAAAAAAATGTGCTATTGCTATTATTTCTATAAGATTTTTATGTTCAGGGATATAAGTGAACAGCGTTTGCCAATAAATACAACATTCAGAAAATATTTTAACAATTTAAACAATTTTTCAATCTTCTTCGCTAACCTATTCAGTATGTTTCATACTGATCTGGTAAAATGAGGCCATTTTTGACAAACCGTTGGTCAGCCATCTTGGCTTCAAAATGGCCGCTATTTCCAATGGATTTCCCTCATATCTCGTTTGTGGGCGACATAGAAGGTGTAAATTTGGTCTCTATACCCATGTTTTGATACTAATTTTCAAAGAAACTGTAATTTAAAATGCAATTAATTTCACTAGCCGCCCATCTTGAATTCAAATGGCCGCCATGTTGAATTACTTTGGTCGGTATCTTGACTGCTGAATAACATATAGCCCTAAAAACGGTGGCGATACCTTGTTTGTGATAATGAGGTTTTATAAATAACCATATTTTTAAAAACGTGCATTTTCGGTGAATCCCACCTTCGGTTTTTACTCATTGTTCACTAGATATCCTTGAGACAAGCATCATTCACACTTTTTACCTATCCCGACTTGGGTTTCGTGGTATGCCACTTTTCCACGGTCCGCATAGGCCACTGTGCTATAATTTTCGTTCTGTCCGTTTACGGACAAAAATTACACAATTGCGAATTATACTAAACAACCACCCGAACCGAATTTGCACGTAAATTTGACACACAGTGACTAACTTATGTTAACTGTTCAGATGAATAGAAAATCTCAAACTTTTTTAGTAATTCGGGGGACGAGGCTGTGGGTCACGAAATGCCCCTTTAAGTTGCAACTATTTCGTTTTGGCGCAATCTTGAAATGCCATATGACAACTGACATGTTTTAATATAATATGCTTTTCTGTATCGGTTACTTGAATGACAGCGCGAAACCGTGGCAAACCCACGTTTGTGAAAACTGATGATTTCGATATTAATCATAATTTAAGTTGCAACTAATTTCGTTGGCGGGCCCATCTTATTCAAAATGGCCGACATGTGTAAATTCAATTTGGTTACCTGTATCTTGACTTGTGAATAGCTACTGGACTAAAATTGTGTTAAAACTCCTGTTTTGTGAACTGGGGATTCCACAATTTATCTTAACTGAGTTGATATTATTTTTGTTTGACTGCACTGGATCAAAAAATGGAACATTATCTCTTCTACTGAGTAAAAAACTGTAAAACTTTCGTCAAAGTTGAGTAATCCCTAGGCAAAACTGAGTATATGTCGATCACCCTACAATGTGTAAGGTTTACTCAACTTTGACTGAGAATTTAAATCATCAAAAGAGTTTTGTTACCTTTTAATCAACTTTGTCTTGTCAGCTGGAGAGAATAAATTATCTCTGGTCATCAATCGGGAAGATTTTTCTAATCTTTACAATTTGGCTAAACCTACTCCAACACCCTCAACAAAGGTCGCTTTTCAGGACCATCCTTCTTCTTAAACTAGAGATTTTGTGGGGGGTCGGTATATGCCTTCTGAACATATAGCCCTAAAAACGGTGGCGATAACTATGTTTGTGATATGAGGGGTTAAAGAAGCCATATTTTAAAACGATGCATTTCGTGAATCCAGCCCCTTCTGTTGTATCATTGTTCACTTAAAGGGGATATCCTTGAGACAATCTACCCATTCACATACTTTTTATCTGATCCCGACTTTTGCGGTTCGTGGTATACACTTTTCCACGGTCATAGCCATGTGTATAATTTCTGTCCCGTTTACGGACAAAAAAACAAATGCGAATATAACTTAAACACCCGACCGAATTTGCACGTAGGATTTGACACACAGGGAGACTGATGTAACTGCTCAGAGATATAAAATCTCAACTTTTTTAGGTAAGTCGGGGGGACGAGCTGTGGGTCACGAAATGCCCTTTAAGTTGCAACTAATTCCGTTTGGCAGCAATCTTGAATTCAATATACAACTGACATGTAATAATTGTTTTGTTGTATCTGACTTTGAATGACAGCGCTAAACACGGTGGCAATATCCCACGTTTGTGATACTGAGGTTTCGATAGTAATCATAATTTAAGTGGCAAATAATTTTCGTTTGGCTGCCATCTTAAATTCAAAATGGTCGACATGTGGTAAATTCAATTGTCCTGTATCTGACTTGTGAAATAGCTACTGGACAAAAGTGTTGGTAAAACTCGTGTTTTGATAACTGGGGATTCCACAATTTATCTAACTGAGTTGATATTATTTTTGTGTGACTGCACTGATAAAAAAAATGAACAGTATCCTTTCTACTGAGTAAAAAAACTTCGTCAAAGTTGAGGAATCCCTAGGCAAAAAATGATTATATGTCGATCACCAATACTGGTAAGGTTACTCAAACTTTGGACTGAGATTTAAATTCATCAAAAAGAGTTGTTACCTTTTAATCAACAATGTCTTGTCAGCTGGTAGAGAATAGTATTCTCTATCAAGCGTGAAAGAGTTTCTTAATCTTTAGCATTGCGCTAACCTACTCCAACACCTAACAAAGCGTCCTTTTCAGGACCATCTATCTTCTTTAAACTAGAGATTTGATGTGTGGGTTGTTACATATTTCATTTTTTGCTGTTAAGTTGGTAACATAGTCTGGACTAAATCACATCTAACTCAAAAAAATTTGCTCTTATATCCACAACATTTTTTAATGTACTTTTATAAATCGGAATATTCTCTGACGCGCTCCTTTTTATATCTTACTTTTCTTTGATCATAGTGCCTTTGAGTAAGCTTGTCTATGTCATTGTTTGCACATAATTTTGGGTAACCTTTCTGTAGTTTTACTTTCACTTCTGTTTTATATCGTTGTGCTGCAATTCATAGTGTACTTTTCTTAATTTTTGGTAATTTCCAATTTTATAATTCTTTTTCACAGACAGTCCCTACAAATCTCTGCAAAATGATAATTATAGGTATGAGATTATTTTGGATCCTAACAGACACTAGCCACCAGAATTTGATCAAGCACCAACCAAAATGGCCCCCCCCCCCCCCAAAAAACCCCCCCCCACCCCGTCCGCTTTCACCGTATGATGCTTGGGCAATATTTCTGATAAAGAACAAGGGTGGCCTTGGGGGGCCCACCACAGTATTTTATCAAACAAATTATGCATGTTACCACCCTCCCTCATTATAAGTTTGCAGTAAAGTGTGTGGTAAAAATCACACATGTCGTAGCATCAACTGATCATCAGAAAGTTCCTGTACCTGTTTTCTAAATTTAAAGTGTTTCGGTTTCTCTTGACCATATAGAGGACTTCATGCCAAGCTTGATACATCACTAACAACTGAAATTTAGAGGCCTATTTTTAATTCAGATATGGGGTCGGGTTGAAGCCTTCTCGAGGCGGACCTTTAATGTCACATCACCTGGTGTGGAAACTGATTCAAAACTTAGTCCAAACCTCGTGTGTTAAAACACCCACAGTGAACATCGTGAAGACCCACCCTCAATTTAGGAGGCTGGCACTCACAGAGGAACTTTCCTATGGCAAGACACCAAATTTGTATCCTGCAGCTGAAAGTTGAGGGTCTTACCCATGCCAAGCGTGACATCATCTTACAGCTCTCACGGGAGAACGGAGGAATAATTCCTCCTCCAAGAAACTCACTGAGAATCTGAAGAGAAGCTGCAAATCGAAGGTTGTGACCTTATTTGCTTCATCCGACAACACGCATGGGATTTGGCATTCCATGTGAAGCAAGGATACAAGTGAGATCAACACTGCAATTCTACAATGAATCGCCCGTCAGTGGATAACATTTGAAGCCAATGGAAACCCAATCACCAAATCGATAAGCCACCCCCAGCTGAGGCAGACTTCAACTCCCTTCCAGTAAGTTTCCAAGCGGAGCTCCTCGCCGCGAGATTTCAAACTTAGATTTACAGCATGGGGATACTCCAACTCTGACAAGAATGGCAAAGCGGCCTCTTGATTGGTTTAAGGCCCAAGACCTCCAACTGCTGTTGATAGTAAGGATCCACCTACGTTCTATTCAAGCAGTCCATGGGACCTGTCAACAGTCACCAGCGACATTCGATCTCGCTGTTCCAGAACGGTCCTCCCTAGATTTCCCAGATCCGGCCATTGCCTATCCTGGGTCCCCAGTGACATTCAAGGTCACGATCTTCAGCCTCTACAGAAAGAGATGGAATTTCAGGAAAGCCAACTGGTCTAAGTTCAAACAACTCACCTGCGAACGTCATCTACGCTGCCAGACCCGGCTTCATATAACATCAACGATGCATATTCTGACTTCTGCTCCGTGCTCCACCTGGCAGCTGAACATCATTCCAACAGGCAGAAGGAATCCCTACACCCCCTGTTGCGACAAGGAAGCGACGAGTTATACCAAAAAAAGGTATGTAAATTGTAATACTAACTTGGCGATACTGAGAGAATAGCAAAGGGCCTTTTCATTCTCCCACAGCTACGGGATTGCTGCCAAAAGAGAAGCACAAAGATGGGAGGAGTGAGATATCCAATACAACTTTACCCACTCAAGCCGCAGGCCGGAACACCATCAACAAGATCACCGGGCGTAGCTGCAAGATAGCAGGTTCTATCTCTGCAAAATCCATCGCTTCAGTACTTGTCAACAATGGAAAGTGGCAAGGCCACAATCCACAGGCAAAAAGCCCAATCTCGTGCTGTTAATGCAGAGAATTAAAACAGCTGATACAAACCGTCACCGTCACGCCCCATGTCCCAACCACCATTCACTAGATGAGATCACGAAAGCAATTAAAGTTCTCAAGAATCGGAAAGCTCCTGGCAATGAAACATCCATACAGAATCGTGAAGAATATGGACCGAAGCTGTGCAGGATGCTCCAACCCTCTTCCTTTCTAATGCATGGGAACGTCAAACTATTCCCTCCAGATAGAAGACTTCAAAGGTCATTGCAATACTGAAGCCCAAGAAACCAGCAAATGAGCCCAAGAGATACAGGACCTATCTCGCTACTATCTCACATCTATAAGCAGCTTGAGCGACTGATACTCAGCGGGATCAATGACGTCGAGGCAAATTTACCCGCACCCAAGCTGGATTTCGAAGAGGAAAATCAAAACTGATCAGATAGCAAGCTAGTTAATGACATCGAGGACAAGCATTCAAAGAAGCACAATTTTGGAGCAGTCTTCATAGACTATGCCTGCATACGATACAGTCTGGCACCAAGGTCTCTACCTCAAGATACTAAAAATCTTTGCCTAGAATTCAAGCTTGTCAAGTGTCTTATGACTGCTCATCCAAGACAGATCTTTCGTCATGGAGAATCAAATGGGCAACTCAGTAGAAAGCGCAAACTTCGGACTGGTGTCCACAAAGGTTCTGTCCTGGCACCCAGTCTCTTTAACAATTCTAATCTTCAGATATGCCAAAGGGAGATGCTCGCAGGACTCCTACGCAGCCGAAACGGCACTTGGAAAGCTGCGACTCCTTTGAGTCCTTAGAAACAGTAGGACTAATCAGGTAAGCAATTCTTCACCGATGGCACTTGAAACTCACCAAACCCAAGACCGTCAGCTCAGTTTTCCACCTTGCAAATCGAGGCGCAAAAAGAGAACTTAACATCCACTCTAGACGGAGAAAAAACTGTACATGATCCAACACCGAAGTACCTTGGCGTCACAAGGGACCGCCAGCATTACTTTCAACCAACCACACCAAGGCAGTCGGTGCCAAGACGCAGTCTCGTGTAACCTCCTCAGGAAGACTCGCAGGAACTGGATGGGGTGCATCCTTACACATGACCATACATCAACTGTTGCCTGGATACCCAATGCTGAATACCTGAAACCAGTTATGGAGTAAACAGTGTCCATTCACACAAGATTGATGTGGTTCTGAATGATGCAATGAGATCTTGTTAGTGGTTGCTATTTGGCGACGCCTGTATGAAGTATCTTCCAATTCTGTCTGGATAGCTCCTGCAAACCTTAGAAGGAACCTTCAGACGATCAAGGCCGCCAAGAAATGTGATAACTGTAGCCTAATCCCCCACCAAACCCTTTGAGGATAGAGAATTCCCCGGAATCACTTTGCTACCCAATCCATGACACGGCAGTCACAGTAATCCCTATCGATCATCCTGGATCAAGGACAGATGGTATGAGCAAAGGTCATCCTCTACTTTGACCTAAAGCAGTTTGTGGGACAGCCCATCTAACAAGACCAAAGGCTGTGACCCTCGATAGGAAAGGCTTGGGTCCAACCTCTGTTTTCCCCCCCTTTTAACATGACTCAGAACTGGCGTTGGTCGTACGTACAAAAGAACTCTTCACAAGATCGAAGTAGAACTTTCACCAAAACTGCATTGTGGAGAGCCACAAAACCATTACCACATCATAGATGAATGTGAGGTCTACAAGTCCCAGAGAGGAATTCCAGGCCTGATCAGCCGGGAGATAAACTATCAACTGGTTAAAGCCGAGTCTTCCACGTGATTTTGGACTTGCCACGCACGAACGAATCAACGTTGTGGCACAATTTCCCAAAATTTATAATGCCCAAAATAGGCTCTGGTATTACTATCTATCTAGCTCCGAGCCGGGAATATTGGGAGAACTGTATTGAAAATGACGGAAAAATGACGGCAAACAGTGATCGAAAAAAAAGATGTGAACAGTCAAATTTCAAGTCCTAGGTGTCGGAATATACCCAAAAATCACAATTATTTTAGCCCTGTGTATTACTTACAAAGTTAAGATATAGTCTGAAATATCTAATCCGCGTCTTACCAAGGGGGTGGGGTCGTCGCCCCCCCCCCCGTGAACTTTACTGACGGTGCGCTAAAATGCAAAAGCTTGCGTAAAAAGCCTCGAGGTAATCTTCTTAACCGTCTGGCCATTTAGCGAAAAAAATTGGAAAATAGTATGCACGGTATCGCTCTAAAAACACTGTTTTAGTAAAACTAGTCATTTGGCACCCCCATAGAGCCAAAAAACGCTTGAAAATACGATATTCCTAACTGTTTTAGCCCAAAATTGGATTTTCGCCTATTTTCTGTGGAAATTGTCAATTTGCGACACGCGACTTGATGACGTCATTGTGGACGCCATACTAAGTATGTGGTACTTATTTGGTTCAAAGAAAAGAGGAGGCCCATAGCTATCTACCGGTATCAAAATCAAAGCCATCGGTTCATAAGCTAACGAAGGTCTCGGGGGGGGGGGGATAACCACCCCCTTGGTAATCCGTGTACAAAAAAGGCTTGGTAAGATCGCGGGTTAAACAGGCTTGAATATGATTTAGGATGGCAACCCAAAGAAAATTGTTTGCAACTTACATAATGGCTATATAGAAACATCAGTATCATCAAACATGGGCATTGACACCGTATTTTAGCCAGTATGATATCAAAAGTCAAATTACAGGCCAAAGTTTATGCAATATGGCGGACATTTGATTCAAGATGGCCGGCCAACTAAATTAGTTTGCAATTTACATCTAAAACCATAGTATAGACACTAGTTTTACAATTGTATGTTGCCTACGAAATGAAGATAAGGGAAAAAAATGTTGGAAATAGCTAAGGAGGCCATCTTGAAATTCAAGATGGCTGCAAAACGGATGGTCGAAAAATGGGAAACAAGTACAAAATGAGAGTTCCTAGGTCTCATACACTACCAAAAGAGACAAAAAAAAATCAAAAAATATGTAGCAAAATAAGCCGGACAAATTCAAAAAAGTAAAAGCACATACTATATGCACTGAATAAAGGCCTTAAATGTCCCTCTGTCAATTCCCGTTTACCCTCAATCGGGTCCTATCTAGACAATGTTCCCGGAACCACCGTAGGTGGCGTAGCTCAAGACTAGGGCTTTTGTGAAATCTATCACTAAGTTTGTAAGTGAAACACCAGGTAATGACCAAAAAACGCCCATAGATATTTGATGTAGCCAACATTTTTAACATTGTTCGCATGGAACGCCTCTCGAAATAGTTTCAACAAAGGTTTGTAGACGCTGAAAAAAAACACATACGAAACAACAAACATTGAGCCAAAAAGTGAATTTTATGATTTTTTTCAAAGCCCCGTGACGTCACGATAAGAGCCAGGGGGTGGGGGGAGGATGGGCTCCATCGGACGGAGGACAAATGATCACATGATTAGGCCGTCTTCGGAAGCATTCGATGCTCGGAAACGTCATCAAACAATTCTTTTCTCTTCAGATTGATACCAAAAATTGAACGATTGGAGTAATTGTTTAGATTGTTACAATCGATAATTTTTCGCTACGCAAAAGTGTAAATTTATAAGGTTTTGAATTTGTTTTAATTAGGTTAAGGTTTAACCATTAGGTTTTGCAACTATAATAAACTATAAAATCCTAGCGGACAATTCTATAGGGATATAGTATGTTTTGCGTGTCCCCGGTAAAATGTCATCAAGGTTCGAATCCCGGGCGTATTGATTCTTTCCGTACTCTTTCATCTTCCTATAATTAATCATTTAGCATAACCTATGGTATTCAAAGTACTATTAATTAGATTGTATTCTTTTTTTCGCGAAAAATGACGTGTTGAGGCTTGGCTCGGACCGTATCAAATGATAGATCTACACCGCTACAACAAGACGGAAAAGTATTGTGAATACGTACCAAGGTGAAAGCTGGCGATACACGAAGCAAATATTATCATGGATATGTGTGATGAAAAAAACATCGCAAAATCAGTAGGTGAGAGGATGCATTCCCCGTATTGGGTAATGCATCCTCTCAGCACCAGAATCCTTCATCAACACAATCATTCTCCAAGCAAGCACAAGGAGACAACACCAAAATTATGTGCAACATCAAAACAGTTCCAAGGACTGTACCAGTACATTGAAATCCCTTCAGCACTGTCAAACAAAAACAAACCCAAGGGCCCTGGAAAGTTATTTGGAATTTTCATTATTGATGATGATATCCATGCATTTAGGAGTTGGCACATGTCTATACCCATCATGCCCCCCAGCGCCCCCCGGGGGATGCGCCCCATACATGTATAATTCTACAGCTGGCCCCCCTTCATCTGGCCAACCGCAACACATGGCATCTAGGAGCCGATCTTGATTCCGAAAACTCGGGATCCAGAGATACGATCAGTTAAGTTGAAAGCGTGACATTTGAAGTTGGGCCACTTTCACTGGATATGTTAATTTTGGAAGTAACGAAAAGGTTTTGAAAAGACATCAGATTTGGTGACATTAACCAAAGAGGTTTTATATAGATAGAGACAAAGAGGTTCTATATAGATTAGAGAGGTTAAAGCGTTACGCATATTTAGAAATTCATCGTTCTCGAATGTTTTGACGACCACAAAGAAAACAGAGTAACCAACAATAAAGGTCAATGGCTGCCTCGCTTCTCACATACTGTGGGTGCCGCTTTGCATATGATACACTAATCGGTAGTGATACAAATGATGTATGGTTAGATGGTGGCCAGGGGTAATAATAGTGCACCTGCATCATGGTGCTCAGTACTCTTTTTTCCCCATAAATGAAATGCGCGCTTAGGTGAAAAGTGTATTCAGTGAGCGTTATTTAATCAAGAGACTGACGGTCATTCATTGTTGTGTGGGCCTGGGTAGGACAAAATTTAACTACCCAATAGCACCCAACATCCAACAACTGATATTTTGCCGGATTGTTTGTCTTCGAATTGACATTATGTGTGTATACAAGCACCCAAACTAATAATATCCGTGCAATATTCAAATGTCACAGCGCCCAGCAGCACGGAGACTGGTTTTGAATGGGCTTCACCCCCTGCTTCAAACTTTCTTCCCAAAACTTCTATACAGAATGGGACTTCTAGAATGGGAATTTAATTTAATTTGAAATTTGTAAGTTTTTTTAAAAAATTAATTGATTGGATTAAACATCACATCTGTGATTCAAGTGGAAGCGTGTTACACATTGAAAACAATACTTCAAGATGGTGGCGTCCTCAGTGTGTAACCATAAAAGGCCATATTCACCCACTGAAGAATGTTGTGATTATGGTAACAACTTTCATTCAGACCAGAGCCATGTAGAAACCAGTTATTGGTGGTCTCAGCAGTATTCTAAGAGCAACTTACCAAAACAAAGAAACAACTAAAAGAAACTTTGACCAATACAAAGACGAGTCAAAAAAGAACTGGA